>JAQIYI010000756.1:0-15736 GCA_034700265.1 Polyzonium germanicum | reverse complement strand
AATAATAAAAACTCAAATAACAAACGTGAAACTAAAATATACTGCCCCTTTATTTTTCTGTTTCACTTGACAGTGCAGTTTTCTGAGGGTGAGGAGGAGGAGGGGGATAATAAAAATCTTAAATCCCCACCTTTGCTCTCCACTCGCGTGAAATGAAATGGAGTTTCTTGGGCCTTTTTTAGCCCTGTGCTCGTAATGTATAGCCGCCAACTGTAAATACATTTGTGCGTGTGTGTGTGTGTGTGTGTGTGTGTGTGTGTGTGTGTGTGTGTGTGTGTGTGTTTTAGTGTCTAAAGGGGTGCAAGTAGATCTAGGATGGGGTGGGTTTGCATTCTTAATTACAAAGAGCAATTATGCACTTAAGATTAATTTCCGAATGAGTCTTTTACATCATAACGATTGTGAGGCGACTGATTTATGCTTTTTCACATTTCGCGCGAGAGAACTATACGAAAGGGGTCGAGGCGGAGTATGGGCGATGAGGAATGGGAATGGGGAGGGATGGAGGAATCAGGAATGGACGGATGAAGGGATAAGTTGGAAGTTGTTTCCGTTTGGATTTGCGCCCCGTTTTCGCACCCGCGTTATTACATAGAAATCATCGAAAGGTTTCTTTTGCTTTTTGCGCTTTTTGTTTTTTTTTACAGGGTGAGCTTGAATCTGATTGGCCTCGTCCGTGGCGCACAAGTCTTTCCAAAAATCAAATAACACCATGTCATATTTTTAAGACTTCACAATTTCGCCATTTGGAGCGCTGTGGCACTCAATGATCGTATACACCATGTAATATTTTCTAGGCTTCACATTATCACCACTGGGTGCGCTGCGGCGCTCAATGTTAAATTGCCACCCGGGCGCCTTTTCATGGCGGTTTCTCAATGACTGTCAATGTTGATTCAATGGCAAAGTCGTCTGCGAATAGCAGACGACGGTAGGCTGGTCACGTGACAACCCTACCGGATGCAGTATTTCAGTTACGTGGTGTACAATGATAACAGGTACTGTGGACCCAATTACAGACCCCTAGGCCCTATCAGAACCAAGGGACAGGACAAACACCCAAGGGATACAGGAAGGAATCGAACCCCTAACTCCCGGCCAATTAACCTCTAGCCAACTGATCCACGGAAGCGCCCATGTTTCCCCTTCATGGCGGCTGCTCAGTTTTTGATTCATTTTCAAAGTTTTACTTTTAATGGCTGGATTGCAGACTACGCTCTCATTTCCGGTATACAATATATGGCGTAGGCCTATATTCATAGAAGTTTACTTGAACTAAGCAATTATTGTGTAAAGCCGCGTTCAGAGAGAAGCCGAAAAGTGAAATTCTGAAACGGGAAAAAAAATTCAGTTTCAGCTTTTACAAATTTCGGTTTCACCGTTCACAGGCCCATGCTGAAACCGAAATTTCTAAAGCAGAAACCACGGAAACCGTTTTCAGTTTCAGAGTCTTGGCTCCTCCGATAGAATCTTCAGCTTCTGAGCAAAATTCGGTTCATGACGCGTCACTCACACGTGACGTCTATCGGCCAATGAGAAGTGAGGATTCAGAATAGACTTATCGATATTTTAGCGTGGGAAACACCGATGACTCCGATCTGGGAACCGATGTTGAAAACCGAAATTTATTTTTGGTCGCAGCCTTAATTCGGCTTGTCTGTGAAGGGTAGAACCTGAATCTGAAAACTGAATTCTGAAAGACGAATTTGGTTTCGGTTTCGGTTTCAGAATTTCACTTTTTCGGTTTCTCTCTAAACGCGCCTTGACGCCGAATTCAGTTTCAATTTTTTCGGGTTTTGGTAGCTCGATCCCGCCTTTATTCAACGCGTCTAGGCCTAGACTTTTAGCGCTGCAGTTCACTAGCACGGTATATGTGGGCTGTACTACAATATTATATCGAGCTGGTTAATTCGGACAGAACCGCGCCTCCTCCTTTGACTTAACGAGCCTCCCCACACAATTCATTAGCTTAAGAGAGTCTATTTGCGACCAGAGTTTCCTCTCTCGGCTGCTTTTGCGTCGGCTTCCGATCGCAGCCAGGCCTTCCGCTGCTGGCCGCGCGTAATGGTCAAGCGGCCGCGCGCCTCATTAATAGTCCGCGTCGGTCTGCGATGTCCACTGCGAACAATGGAGAGGGCCTAACGATACACAAGAGTGGATGCGGCAGACACACGCATGTATGCCGCGAGCCGAGCGCAATTTCTCCGGCCTGACCAATTAACATAATTAACTAAGGTCTTTAATGAGCGTACACTTAATGGTCGTAAAGGGGTCTCAAGGGTCGCGCGACCCTTCTTTGGACGAGCAGCACGAGAGAGAGAGAGGATGTGAGTCGAGATGAGAATGGACAGGGACCAAGAGTGCGCGCGACGGACGGACGGTGGACTGTCGATTAGCGAGAGTTTAGCATCGAGGTCGGCCTCGAGTCCGACCCCTGAACAAAAGGGTTAATCGAGGGATCAGTGATGGTCAAGTGAAAGGGCGCGCTCGGACGACGGACAAACGGACGGCCGTTCTTGTCTCGACCGTAAAGGGATCTTCTTGCATGTCCATAATTAATAAAGAAATAGGCCGTCTGCTACTGAACCAGTAGAGCTCTAATTGTCCGAGCGAGCGAAGCACTTTAGCGAAACAGCGTCAAGGAGGAGGCTAAACATTTTATTTTATTTTACATCAAGTGTTCAATTAGGCGTGGGCCTCCAGAATTACATTAATCCTCGCGACACTCGTTTCATTTTTTTTTTGGAAGCTTGAAACAAATACTAACAATCAGCCTATCACTAATAGCTAATGGTTACCACGATTGTGATTTTCAAGAAAGCATTTTGTGCTTTTCCAGTAGGCCTACTTTAAGGCTGGAATCACAAATGACTTGAACAAATCCCAAGACAGGCTGGGAATACATCATTGTTTTCCATTCAGAGACAGAATTGTTGGAGAAATGAAGTCATCATAGACTGTCTTGGGCTTTTTTCATGTCGATACAGCTCTAAATGTCATTTGTAATTCCAGCCCTAAAAATGATGAAAAAATATGCTCTAAAAAGTTCTTTTTACTCGAAACAGGGTTTTTAGGTAATTTTATGCTTTCAATAAAGCTTTCAAAGAGAGTTGAATTTTGTGCAATTGTATTTTTTTTTTTCAAAATGAATTATTTTAAACTTTTATTATTTTTCATTTTATTAAACAGGGTTTTCTTTATATATAATAAGTCTTTTTTAAACTGGTTTTTTTTTCCAGCTTTCAGTTTCAGCTTTTCACATTTCGAGCTCGCCTCTCAGCCCGCCCTTCAGAAAGATCTGAGGTCGGCAATCACTGATAGCACCTAATGTGTTAACTTTGACAAATTTCGATTTTGAAAACTCATCTTGTAGTAATCAGTCTAATCACGCAAGCATTCATGGTCCATTTTTATAAAATTAATTTTTTGCCTAAAATATATTCGAAATCGATCCAATTCAATATCTATATAATTCGATATCGATGTGCATCTGCATTGAGTAGGGGGATGCATTATGTGAAAATAATCTCTCTGGACAAGTTCCGCTATTCACCGGTTATTTTTAACCGGTGATCAGATCAAATAACAATTTGGCATGCCATACTAAATCAATAAATCAATCAAACTAGCTGAAAATCATTAAAGATTTGGTTTAAATTACGAAAAAGTTATCATCGCTCGCTCTGACAAAAAGAATTTTCTTTTTCTTTTTAGACAATGGGAGCCAACAGACATAAGCCTTGGATGTTTTTTTATAAATCGTTTTTTAATTAGAAATTTATTAATGTAGGGTTGTGAGGTGTTTAGAAATCTTTTTAATGGGGGGGGGCGCATTTTTTTATTTTTAATCGCTTATCCGTACATGTATAACTTGAGTTCCGGATCCGCTTATGGGCCCACTTTGCCTTAAAATAAAGTGATCCTGTTTCAGTACAAGTATTTGTATTGGCGCTCGCCAAAGGGGTGTGGTTTAACATGAAATTCATTGGATTTATTTTTCGAGCCTTTTTTTGCGCGTTATAAAAGATGTCATCGAGAAGTCAGAAGAAGAAAAAATGTGATGGTATTTTGAGGCTTACGCGCAGACAATGTGCTCAACGAGTGGCGCTGTTGTTACTTGATGGATCGGTTCCAGTCGTCGGCCCATGCAGGCCTATACTGCAAAAATGGCTCCCATTGCTTTTGGCCTTTATTGTGATTCTTCGGTGCACATTTGCAGGATACAACGGATCGAGCAATGCGGCTCGAGTTGTTCAAGAAGGGAGCCATTAAAGTTTTAAAAAGCGCACAAAAAGTACGGAGAAAATGTTTGGTTGGCTCTCTGACTGCTTCTCGATTTGCGCCATAGCAGTAGCATCGACCTACACTCTTAAGCTAAGGGCACTTTGTCTTCCTTACAGTCTCTCTCTGTATTGTGTGTGTCTGCAAGTCCACACACACACACACATGCAGTTAGATCATGTAATGTTAAAACCCATTCATTCCTGCTCCACTCGATAAAATATATCTTCATAAATCAAAAAAGAAAAGAAAAAAAGCGGCGAAGCCCACCCCGTTAAGGTGACTTTCGTCGTCGTTGAAGAAAAATGGACGACTTCCAGTTGAGAGTACACACTACATGTACACGACTGAGGTTCTTAGCGATACCCATTCGATCATCTGCGCCGCAATCATCTTCATCGTGTTTTCATTTTAAAAAATAAATAAATATCTATATACTGTATGTGTAGGCCTATCTTGTTGACAAAACGATTTTTTTTTTTTGCAGTTTTCCGACTCTTAATGGAGTTTTTTTCAACATTTTTTTTTTCGATCGGCCTACTTAAGTGACACTTAAGTCCAACAATGAATGACCATTTGTTTGTTTTGACTTTCTTTGCTCTCGGTCTACATTGTATATATGCACCGTACTGAATTGATTGTTTGAGAGTAGAGGCCGTCGGATGAATATGCCAGAAAAACCGCTCAAATATCAATTTATTTATTTATATATTTTTAAAGATGTCTGGGGGTCAACAGGTCATAAAAGCCCAATGTATGCCAATATGCAACAAAAAAGCTGTTTATACCGATGAATATGCCAAATATGTCCTAATTATAGGTGGGCTTATCGATACGCGAATTCTACCCTCCATATCGATATTTTCCATACGATTATATCCATATTAATAAATAATATCCATAAGCCAAATGCACTGCTTAAATAACCGCTATTCATCGTCAGACATCGATATTATAGAAAAATCGATGGCGACAGTTCTTTCGTTCTACATCGATTTCAGTAAACGGTCATTTTTAGTTTTTTTTACATCGATGTCAATTGGCATCGATGTTTTATGTATTGGCGCAAAATAAGAACTAAATTCAATTTATTGGATCATTTTACTTTTTAATTGTCCATTTGTAGCAAATATTATTATCTCACATCTCCAAATAAGCTTACCGTACTTCCGACGTTTACCAGTCCTCTGAAGGACCTTATCACGTGATAAATTTTGTTGATTTTGTTTTGTTTTCCCCGACAGAGAGCCTTGGCGGCCGAAAAGGAAGTGGGCCAACTGAAAGACCAGTTAGCGGCCGCGAACCGGGCCCTGCAGCTGGCCGACCAGATCCAGAAGGCGCCCGACATGGAACAGGCCATCAGCATTTTGACTCGGTCGTCCTTGGAGATGGAACTGGCCGCCAAAGAAAAAGAGGTGAGACAACTCACTTAAAACTAGGCTATTTAACACTAGGTGTGTGAAAACACTGAAATACCACTGAATGTCCGAGCGAGTGTTCAACTGTGCTGAAATGTGCGTTTCAGATCTCTCAGCTCGTGAGCGACATTCAACAATTGCAATCAACAATCAACGACATGAAGGAGATCACTGCTTCGCAGGTAAACTCAAAAGATGTAAACAAATTTCTAATTGGAGAGATTCACAACTTCACTTGTTATATCACGTGGTTATCGAGATTTAAAGGATTTTCTTTGATTTGAACAAAAGATTGCTCGGCTCGAAGAGCAATCGGAGGAGAAAAACAAACAGATCCAGAAGTTGGAGGAAAGGCTGGACATGCAGCAGGACTACGACGACGTCAAACGAGAACTCGGGTAGGTCTACGCCCAAAAACCGGTGCTCCAAATATCGGATCTAAATTCCCCACTAGGGATTCACTCAGCAAAGGAAAATTCTTAAAAATAAAAACTACAATTCATGGTCAACTGCAATATTATTTTTTAAAATGGCCCCATTTTGTCGATCAACAGGTTTCTAAAGTCAGAGTTCTCCAGGAACGACGATGCCGAAATGGACGGTGTTCAGGACGTAAAACCCGTGGAGTCGCTCTTGCTGCAGAAAACGAAGGGCCTTCAGACGGAAAACACTGCCCCAAAGGCCAGCAATGCAGACAATCAAGGTACAATTTAGACTAGTTACAAACGCCATACTTAGATGTAAAATAAAAATATTTGACTCACCTTTCAATTAATTATCCGTAACGAGGAATGTAAAAACTGCTCAAAATAGCTGCTTTTGTTTTTCTCAAACATTTGCGTTAACATCGATCCTTTATCGATGTCTATCGATGCAACTTCCATCTTTGATCAACGGTCAAGCCACAGATACTCTAGTTGTAAACTTTACTGAAAAACGGGAAATTCTGACTCATCAGCCTGGATGTGGAAATTATAGTTAAAAATAAAACAAATCTTAACTATAGTTTAAAAACGCTTTTAAAAACGCTATAAAAATAAAACAAAATAATATTTATATAACAAATGTTTAAAATGACTTCCAAAACGCTTTAAAAAATAAAATAAAGTCTTTTCAAAAATAAGGAGAAATTAAATTTAATTTTGTTCAATTTGTACAAATAGGAAGCCATTACGCATACATTTATGCACAATTACAGGTACCTATAAAAGTGCTAAATTTCAAAAAAAATTTATTAAATGTTAGGCTAAAATATGCTTTTAATTATATGAAGCAATCAACTTCCGGCTAGATAAAACGGATATATTTGTATTTTGAACTTCTTTTTTGCAGGCCCTTCACAAGTGGGTGGTGTGCCTGGAATATCTGGTCAAGGTCCTGGGGGGCCAACCGATTGCTCCAGTTCCGGCCCGGAGACCAGTCCCTTCCCTCCGCCGTTGCAAACGGTCGAGACTTTTGGATCGCTGCTCGGCGAAGAGATCGCGTCCTCGTGGCAGCACCGCGTCGACACTTCCGGTTCGGGGCAGCAGCCACCACGGTCGTCTCCATCGTCGCTGTCGGCGGTCGACGAGACGATGGCGAATCGCGGCGCGTCGCCTAGCGCTCCGTGCTCGTCTTCTGCGCCGTCGACGCCGATCGCGAGCGAGCTTCTCGTTCCGCCGCACAAAGGAGGCTCGTCGACGTCGCTCGTCAACGGCCTGCTGGACAGTCCGACGTCGACGCCCAAAGAGCTGTGCGGCGAGCTGCTGACGCCGCGGCTGCTCAAGGAGTCGCTGGGTGGCGTCGAGACGCGAGCGCTGGACAAGTTACAGGAGCTGCTGCGGCAGAACATCGAGAAGCACGCCAACGACACGCTGAACACGATGAACATCTCGCGGCGCGTCCGCGAGCTGCTCAGCATCCACAACATCGGCCAGCGCCTGTTCGCCAAGTACATCCTCGGCCTGTCGCAGGGCACGGTTAGTGAGCTGCTGTCCAAGCCCAAGCCGTGGGACAAGCTGACCGAGAAGGGCCGCGACTCGTATCGCAAGATGCACGCCTGGGCCTGCGACGACGCCTGCGTGCTCGTGCTCAAGTCGCTCGTTCCCCGCAAAGGTAAGCACTGCGCGCTCGAGTCGGACGGGGCAAGTGTGAACGGTGGTGGCCTTGGTCCTGCTGCTGGTGGTGGTGGACCTGGTCTTGCAAACAGCAACAACAATGGTGGTGGTGGCGGTTCTGGGGCGCGGTTTCATCCGGTGTCGGAAGTTCTGGAGCAGCATCCAGTTGGCAATAATGACCGACGACGGTGGGAATTTTCAGGCAAGGATTCGGGGCTTCCACCACCCAACTACCGAGCCGAGGACATGGCCGCCGAGGAGAGAATCACGCTCATCCTGAACGAGGCTCAGCTGGCAATGAAGAGGGGCGGCGGCTCGCCTTCCGGCTCGCTGGGATCGCTATCGCTCCCGCCGCATCATCAGCACCATCATCATCAACATCAACATCCCCACCACAATCATCCTCACCATCAACATCATCAACATCACCATCAACAACAGCAGCATCACCAGTCCGAAGACCGAAGTCCGGTGTCGCCTACCTCGTCCATCACCTCCAAACTGGGTAGGCCTAGGCTTAATGGTTTTTCGTTAATCAATTTTAATTTAATTTGAATTGATTCATTCTTAATTACTGACTATTAATTCATTCATTTAAATTTAATTACTGACTATTAATTCATTCATTTCAATTTAATTACATTGTAATTCATTTACTTAGGTTTTAATTAATTAATTTATTTGGGTTTTAATCAATTAATTAATTTATTTAGTTTTTAATCAATAAATTAATTCGTTTACTTTAGTTTAATTAATTTAATAAGGTTTCAACCAATTAATTAATTCGTTTACTTTAATTTTAATTTAATTAGTTAATTTTATGAATTTATTTAAGTTAATTAATTTTCTTTAATTTTAATTCAATTAACCCTTTACCCAAACAATTTCCTCCAAACTAGACTCGATGTCCAAAGAACAACAACAGCAACATCAGCAACAGTACGGAATGGTCGGTGGTCGTCGCGTGAGGAAATACGAGAACGACGACATTCCGCAGGAGATGGTCACCAAGATCTACCAAGAGGAACTGGCCAAACTGATGGGCCGATCGTTGGAGGAGGGCGCCGCGTTGCCCTTCTCCAAGGACCAGTATCAGCGGACGCAAGAGGAAATCAGGTTAGCGCTCAACGTCTACCATCAGGAGCTGTCCAGGCTGACGGCTCAGCAGCTGCAAATGGAGAACGGCGTGCAGGACCTGAGCATGCCCAAAGGGGACCGGTCTTCTCGAGCAGCAGCCGACGATCGAGATAACGGCAAGCTAGTCAACGGAGGTGAGAGCGAAGGTGCCCAATCATGATTTCTTTATTTATTTTCCATTTTCATTGGATTTGAATTGTTTTGTAAAGCGTTTTTGCTTACATTTATTGGATGTCATGGTTAAACAGAGTCTCAAGATGGCGGCGATCGGGAAGGTTCGAGGACGCCGAGAGAGTCGAGGGGAGGCAGCGCATCTCCGCGACTCTGCAAGGCCGACAACTTGCGTCATTCGGGAAGTGCCTTCACTCTGGTCAGACCAAAGACAGAACCGGGTAAGTGCGCACTTTGGCTTTTGAAGGCCTGCAAACAGGTTTTTAGGCTATTCTATTTATTTAAGTTCAATTGGATTATTATTTTGTAACTAAATTAAATTACGGTTAATTAATCAATTATTTTATTTTGTTTTATTAATTAAGTATTAAATTCAATTTAGCTAATTCCCTTGAAATTTGAAGTTCATTTCATCTAAAAAAATTTAATTGTTTCTAGTTTGCTGAAATTTAATTAAGTTAGCTGAAATTTTATTAATTACGTTTGTTTAAATTGAATTAAGTTTGCTGAAATTTAATTAATTACGTTTGTTTAAATTGAATTAAGTTTGCTGAAATTTAATTAATTACGTTTGTTTAAATTTAATTAAGTTTGCTTAAATGTAATTTAGTTTACATTTAATTGAGTTTGTTTAAATTTAATTGTTTTATCTGATTTTAATTGTGGCGCAATTATTAGTTGATGCCTAATTATTAATATCGGTACTTAAAAGACGCTAAACAAATAGTTTAATTCTGTTTCATAATTTTTTGATTTGTACAAAGGCGACGAGACGTCGAGTCCAGTGTGCACTGCCGCCTCGCCCCTACAGAGAATGCAGTCAATAACGAACTCTCTGATCTCGCAACCGTCGCTGCCGTCGATGCCCTCGCTGCCTCAGAGGCCGTTGAGAGCCGTCTTGCCGCCCATCACTCAGCACCAGTTCGATCAGTACACCAACCTGAACACGGAAGACATCGTCAAAAAGGTACTCGTCAATTCATTAATCAAGAGCGGGTGGAATTAATGATATATCTATTTTTAAGACAATCGTGTTTGAATGTTTTATCAATTATTCGATTCCAAAGGTGAAGGAACAGCTCAGCCAGTTCTCCATCAGCCAGCGCCTATTTGGCGAGAGCGTTCTCGGCTTGTCTCAGGGCAGCGTCTCCGACTTACTCGCGCGGCCCAAGCCGTGGCACATGCTGACGCAAAAGGGTCGAGAGCCGTTCATCCGCATGAAGATCTTCCTCGAGGACGAGAACGCCGTTCACAAACTGGTCGCCAGCCAGTACAAGATTGCGCCCGAGAAGCTGATGCGCACCGGAGGTGGATACGGTATGAGTCCTCGTAAGTCGTTGTGGAGGAGGTCGTCGTAGCCGTAGTTGGCCTAAATATTTGTAGTCGAAGCCTCGATGGTCGTCAATAACTTAAAGCACAAATTAGAAATCTTTTTTGCTCCCCCTTAAACGTTGGCAATCACTGAAAACAAGCTGGTTAATTAAGCGTACGCTTGAGATAAGATTTCTTTGAGCTTAAAACGAAAAGCGTTACGAGTACAGTACCGGATGTTTATTACATTTATTTTTATTATAAGTGTAAATTAAATAGAAATAAAATAATTCGTTCCGGAACTCTGAATTTAAAAATACAATTTTTATTTTGTCTTTGTTTAGATTTTTGCTTATATGGACATTTGTTTTGCCATTTTTTGTTATTTGCGGGGCATTTTTTATATTGGGCCTAACAAATTTCATTTAAAAAAATTGCAATCTCGAATATTTTGCATTTTTTTTTTTTTTTTGCAATTAGATCTAAAAGTATATATTTTCATTTTTCTCGTTTTTTCAGTCAACATCCGAGCCTTGATATTTTTTAATACTTTTACTGCTGAAGCGGAAACGTATTTTCATATTTAGCGATTTTCCCGCACTCACTATTATTTTAGTTTGATTAAATTTTCAATTTCCTTTTTTTCGTTAGTATCTCTTAAGGGTTATAAGGAAAACTTGAAGGCTATTTGAGACTGTCCTAACTCCGTAGGATTACATTGGAACCCTTAAGTCACCTTCAAGATTTCCTTCCTATCCTTAGAGATGTCAACCTTGATTTCTTTGATTTTTTACGGTTTCTTTTTTCTTTTATTAAATTATCTTCAGCTTGCACGCCCAAACACCACCAGCATCTGATGAAGGACCCTGAAAGCTCAAAGCATTCGTTCAGCGGTCCGACTAACAACACCCACCATCATCCACATCACCATCAGCAGCAGCAGCAGCAGCAGCAACAACAACATGTGGGCGGTGGTGGAAACCACCATCACCACCACCTTCAACAACAGCAACAACAGCACTTGCATCATGCTCACCACGCGCATCACACTTCCGGCGTCATCATGAACCAAGTTCAGATGGCTAGCGGAGGCAACATGGTGCCGTCCTCTTCGCCTCAGGACCTGACGAGGCCGCCGTCTCACGCGTCCGACGTCGTCAGCTCGTCCAAGAAGGGCGCCGCCGTTGCCGCTGCGGCTGCCGCGGCCGCCGCCTATCGAAGCATCTCGCATCTTCAGCCGTCCGTCTACGAGATGGCCGCTCTCACTCAGGATCTGGACACGCAGCTCATCACCACCAAAATCAAAGAAACCCTATTGGCGAACAATATCGGGCAGAAGGTGAATTTGAACGCAAATTGTGCTCGGACATTATTGGGTTCGCGTATTAATAGCCTAGTCATATTTATTTCCTCGATGTAAAGATATTCGGCGAGGTCGTACTGGGGCTGTCTCAGGGTTCCGTCAGCGAGCTGCTCTCCAAGCCCAAACCGTGGCACATGTTGAGCATCAAGGGTCGCGAGCCGTTCATTCGGATGCAACTTTGGCTTAGCGATCCGCACAACGTCGACAGGCTGCAGGCGATTAAGAACGAGCGTCGAGAAGGTGAGGACGATCAGTCCTCACACAATAAACAAATTTAGTAGACAAATTTGGTAGAAAAGAAATTAGAATCTTTCTTAACAGTCGTACAATGAGTTTTTAAAAATTATCAGAGTTGGTAGAAAAGAAATTAAAATCTCTCTTAACAGTCGTTCAATTTCAAAATTATTTTTAAAAATCGTTTAAAACTAATTAAAAGTTGTTTAAAACAAATTAAAAGTTGTTTATAACAAATTAAAAATTGCTTAAAACAAATTAAAAGTTGTTTAAAACAAATTAAAAGTTTGTTTTAAAGACAAATTAAAAGTTGTTTAAAACAGATTAAAAGGTGTTTAAAACAAATTAAAAGTTGTTTAAAACAAATAAAAAGGCACAGATGTATTTAAAACAAATAAAAAGGCACAGATGTATTTAAAACAAATAAAAAGGCACAGATGTATTTAAAACAAACAAAAAGGCACAGATGTATTTAAAACAAATAAAAAGTTGTTTAAAACAAATTAAAAGTAGTTTAAGACGAATTAATTAAGTTGTTTAAAACAAATAAAAAGTTGTTCAAGACAAATCAAAAGTTTAAACAAGTTCAAAGTTAAACCAAATTAAAAGTTTAAACAAATTAAGTATAAAACAAATTTGAAGTTTAAAACAAATTAAAATCCATTGACAACAAATCACTTTTTAATACTTTCTTGAAGCCAACAAACGAAGGAGGAGCAATGTGGACTACCTGGAAGAGGCGTTGGAGAACAACAACCACATCCATCCCCCGCAACACGGACACGATCACCACCACCCGTACCACCACCGTCACCAAGGCAACGGCGCTCAGCTTGGCTCCAGTTCGAGCGGTGGCGGACCGGCGCCGAAGAAGCCTCGCGTTCTCTTCTCCGAGGAGCAGAAGGAGGCCCTGCGCATCGCGTTCGCCCTCGATCCGTACCCGAGCACGGCGACGATCGAGTTCCTCGCGCAGGAGCTCACGCTGACGCCTCGCACGATCACCAACTGGTTCCACAACCACCGGATGCGTCTGAAGCAGCAGGTGCCACACTCGGGCGCGTCGCCTCGGACGTCGTCCATGGACGTGTCGCCGTGCGACAACCTGGGCACGACATCGTCGGCCAACGGACGCGAACGCGACCAAGGACCGGGCAGCGCCGGCGGAGCAGGAGGCTCGACCTTCGACCCGAGCCAGTTCAGAGCGCTGCTCAGCCAGCGTCTGCTTGAGATGCAGAAGGAGAAGAGCGGCGTGCTGAGCGGCGGTGGTCCGGTGGCCCTCGGGCAACTGCCCTACTCGTCCTACTACAGCAACTCGTCGTCCCCCTTGAGCGGGCTCGACCTGAGCGTGTCCTCGTCGTGTCACAGCGCCGCTCTGATGCACATGAAGCGAGAGCCGTGCGACCTGGACGTGGTCAGCAATTTGAGCAGCGATTTTGATGACGATGATGACGACAGCAACGACAGCAACGATGATGCCGAGTCGAATTCGTCCAAGGACCACCTGCGCAACCATCCTCATCATCACCATCAGCATCCGCATCACCAACATCAGCAGCATCAGCAGGTATGCAGCGTTAAACAATTAATAATAATAGGCTAGAAGTACGTAGTACTAATGAAAGTCCGCGCGAGAGTGGCATAATTACCATGATTTGTCCATCACTATCAGCAGGCAATGATGACGACCGACGACCGTGAGATGGCCATCAATTTCAGCGACAAACGATCGAACTCGAGCTCTAGACGGAAGCCCGCCGCGCCGCAGTGGGTCAATCCGAGCTGGGACGCGGCGGCAGCGGCTGCGGCCGTGGCCGCAGCTGGACTTGAGAGTGAAGCTCGACGCGGACTCATGATGCGCGACGACGATGACGAAGAAGACGACGATGACGATGATAGGGTGTCGATCAAGAGCGACGTAGACGACGACGAAGACGACAGGGAACGCCTGATGGACGTTAGCGAAAACTACGATGGTGGCGACACCTGCGCCCCGGGGATCAAGTCGACATCGTCGGACGTGATCATCAACGGTGTTTGCGTTCGCCAGACCAAAGATTTTGACATGTTGTCGCCGGACGAGGACGAGATGACCGTGCGGGTCGAGCCGGCTCCCGCGCCGGACTGCACCGATGCGGACGTCAACGCGCCCGGTTCGACGACATCGACTGCGGCTGGTCGACGTCCAGCTGGTCGTGCGGGGCGAAGAGCGTCATCTTCGACAACATCAGCAGCACCACCGCCGCCGCCGCCACCGACAACGCCCTCGACGACGGGGGCGGCGGTCAAGGACGATCAAGACAATAACGTTGACAATTCTCGTCGTCGAAGTCCGTCGTCGTCCACTTCGTCAACCTCGTCGTCCTCGTCGTCTTCGTCGACGTCGACGACATCCGACGACAAGGACAGGCTGGCCAACATCGAGCGGCTTGAGAAATCGCTGCACGAGCAGGACGAGGACTGGGACGAGGACGCCGAGGAGCGGCAGAACAACATCGAGAAGCTGCAGCAGAGGATAAAGGAAGAGGAGTCGGACGACTGGGAATTCTGATGAGGATGTCCCTCAGCCGTCAGCTTCAAGCTATCCACTGCAGGTTTCTCGACAATTACAATCCAAAATCTTAAGCTTAATTAGGCCTAATTAATTTAATTTATTTTATATATAAGTCCTTTAACTTCTCATCTGCTCTTGTCTCTCATGAATCCTTATCTCGCTTATCTATTCAATTCAAAGTTTCCATCCATTTTTTTTCTATAAGGAAAGTTTATAGGAATAGCACGCGTGTACGTGCTGTGTGTGTGTGTGTGTCCGTGTGTTTGTCCGATAATAATTAATGAGGAGGCTCACAGTAAGCCTGAGCAAAAAATTAATTCAGATTTTAATTCAAATTTCAGAAATTTGAACAAAGAATAAAAAGCTTCCAACAAGTCCTCCAATAAGTTTTGAACTTAATATAAAAAAGGTCACGTCATGACCTTCCACCGCCCCACTCGTCCAAATCATTTGGTTTGCCTTTTGTTATTGTTACTCTGTTGCCGTTGTTCTTGTTCTTGTTGTTTGTTTCTAATTCTTATTTCTTACATTAATTTACTTTAATCGGCCCTATTTGAGAAGTAGGTTTTAATTCTTTTAAACACGTTTACGAAATAAACTACAGAAGTTTGAATATGTTTAGGTACATACGTAATTATAAAGAATAGCTCTAAGCAAATGCACACACTTTGTAGATAGTTTTCAAGTCGCACTTTCGTTTTTTGTTTTTAAAAAAGCACAATTTTAAAGTTGTTTTTATAGTTTTTTATTTTGATTTTTAATCCGGTCCACAAATTTGCATCGAAATATCTTATTTTTATAACTTTAATTTTAATTAAATCACAGAATTACGTCCCTTTGAGTACCACTTGAGTGATACTTAAGTAAGAATGCTCATTGAATTAATCGTTGATATAGGCCACGCTGGCCAAACTTAATGCTGTTTTCTCACTGTCGGATATTTCTCAAGTTTTCACTTATCTGAGCTTACAAAAAAATAAAGCCAGTAAAAGCTGAAGCAGCGCATTGTTCAGTAGGGCTCCCCACATCCAATTTTTCTTTGTATACGGACCTACTTTAATACGTCACCTTCCTCCTCTAGAAATAAACGGTGAGAAAACAGCAAGCGCGTCACAATAGTGTGTCAACTAGCTGGGTTCTCACCAGACAAGTTACAACTTAATTAATTTAGTTT
>JAQIYI010000755.1:0-15746 GCA_034700265.1 Polyzonium germanicum | reverse complement strand
CTTTTGCTTGAAGCATGCGCTTCAAAAGCATTTAGGACACGCTAGATACCATATGAATAAAGGCAAGGACATACTTGCAATCTGTAGCAAATACTTGATATATTTCAAGTCAGGCATGTGCCAACTTATTTCATGTTATTCTACGGAGACTGGTGGCCGAACTGAACTACGTTATGCAGGCAAGCCTCCTACACTGCGGAGTCATCTAACCCACATTCAAGGTAAGGTACTGCACCGAGCGCCCGTGAGCCGCCATCTTGTTTTTTTGTAAAAGCTCTTCTGCCCATGCGCTACCTGCAGCATTTCCTTACAAGTTATAAGTAAAACTTAATAGTAGCAGCAAAGTCTTAATCATACGAAAATGAGTAATTGCTATTACTTTTAGGCCTACTATTTACTATAGAGGAAATGCTTTTTACTCTTACTGAATGCTTCTTAAGAAATACTGATTTTTATTCATACGGCCCATTGGATGCCGCCATTTTTGTTCACTAATATCAATAGGGATTACCATCAAAATTAGTTCTCCCTGTAGGCCTCCATGCATCTCGATCGCATTGCGCAGTTGAAGAATTTTGACTGTAATCTTCCTTCATAGAGTAATGATGCAAGCCCGTCTTTAGTAGAGACAGATCTTGAGACGTGCATTAGCGATTCCGGCCTTAGGCCTTTACAGGTGGTTTTTTTTATAATTTTTAATCTGCATGTATATATTTTTTCATCCGCAAACCTTGTGAACGGTGAAAACGGAAGCTGAAAATTATAAACTGAAACTGAATTTGTTAAAGCCGAATTTGGATTCAGTTTCAATTACAGTTTTTCCATTTTCAACTCGCCTTTAAACATCAAAACTTACGTTATATCCTAGGCCTAAACGCCTAACGTAATTTTTTAGGCTTCACATTATCGCCACTAGGTGCGCTGCGGCGCTCAATGTTAAATTGCCACCCAACCGCCTGTTCATGGCGGTTGCTCAATGTTGATTCAATGGTAAAGTCGACTATTAATGGCGGTGGTCACGTGACCACCCTACCGGATGCAGTATTCCAGTTACGTGGTGGTGTAGGCCTATACACCATGTAAACCGGAAATGAGCTTCGTCTGCTAGCCACCTTGAAAGGTCAACACTCTCATTGATCTAACATTGAGCACGTGCCATGAAAGGGAAACGCGGTTGTGATATAGCATTTAGCACCGCAGCGCACCTAGCGGCGAAAAAGCGAAGCCTAAAAAAATGACATGTTGTAGGCCTGTAGGCCAAGAAGATCGGTACATTTAGGGAGAGATGCAAAAGTCACTCAGTCGAATAGAAATAGAATGGATATAGGCCTAGCCCTATATTGCATTCCGATTTTATTCTTTTTGCTTTTCTGCCATTTTCTTTGTGAGAGGAGTGAAACCATAAACTTGGGAGATGAAAACTTTCAAAATCCTAGAAAAATTTGATGCAGGTTTTGTCAAGCATCCAATGAATGTCAGACGAATAAAAAAAAACAAAAAATAAGCCTTAAGAAAATGGAACCAGGCCTACTAGCCGGGCTATTTTTTTCTTTCTTCCGTCTAGGCTATTAAGATTTACCGGAAATTACAAAAAAAAATATGAGAAACATTTGCTTGTCTTGTCACGACAAGTAAACGGAAATCCCCAACAAACTCTGTCTGAAATTCAATATGTAGAGAGGAATACAAGAAGGCCTACTGTATGTAGCCTCTGCAGTCTGTAGGTAAATGTAGGCCTATAGTGAGTGCATGCGAGTAACTCTTCATTCTCTTTTATTCTGTTCAATAAACAAGACGCAAAACGAATAAAGGCTCAGAATGAAAATGGAAAGAAAAGCAAAAAAAAAATTGAATAAATAAAATTGAACCACGAAAACATTGCTTTCAAGCGTAGGCTATTTGAATTCTAAAATTCTAAAATTATGCGACGTTTCGTAAGCATATGAAGCCGCCGCCGCCGCCATCTTTCTTTTCTTTCTTTTTTTCCGGGCAAACGACGATTGATTTTACAGAGGAATCTAGCCGCCATTAGATGTTAGTAGAATAAAGATTATCTGCGCATCTGTTTTTTTTTCCGGGTAAACGTATAGACGATTGATTTAGCAGACGAATCTAACCGCCATTAGATGTTAGTTGAGTAGTAACGATGTATCTGTGCATCTGTGTTATCTCTGCTTATGAACAGGCCTACCGATCAGGCCTAATTGAAGTAAGTTATGTAGAGCTTATAATGTGCGGTTTTATAGATGGCCAAAGATTTTTTCATCAAGAACTTTTAATTAAAAAAAGCAAAATCTACTCTTCTATCATGTCATGGCGGCTGTCATAGAGAAATTGCCTGACGTAAACTAGTTTTGGAAAAAAAAAGGCCTAGGCATACATTTGGGATACAAATTTTGGTAAGAAAATATCCATTTGATGAAGTTTTTGAACTTAAATATTAAACTAATTTTGAAATGTGAATTTCGCACCACGTAGGCCTATAAGTAGCTTTAAATCTTTAAATATCTTAAGCGAAAAATTGAATGTAATCATTAAACAAGTCTGATTAAGTCTGAAGTGTTTAGACTTATTCACGGCAAAATTCCTTCGCTCGCTCGGACAATTAAATGATCACAACCGGTGAACTGGTACATGTAGGCCTACATGGAACAAACGCTTTAAAATGATCACAATTTGCTCGTTCGCTGGAACAATTAAATGTTCTCAACTGGACGAACAATCTGGGATGGGGGGGGATAGATTCCGACTATAAAAGTTAACTGTAGTTAAGCCCTTAAAAATATAACTGCATTATGGTGCGCCAAGATGGAGATTAAAAAAAAATCCTTTCTTGGAATAAGCTAGATAAGAAATAATTTTAAATTATCCACCTGAACCACCGTAAAATATTTATAGGCCTACCTACATTTTAATTTTTATACAATTGGCCTGGTAGGTTTCACGGAAAAATTAGAACCTAGGATACCTACAATAGGGTATGAGAAGCCAGTTTTAGGCCGATAGGAGACATCGAGCGACCTTTAACCGAGTTAACCCTGTTGCCATGACAACGACAAGATCAAATCAAGCGGAATTTTCTTTTTTGTCACAACTGACATTGTGAGATCTTCGAGTGGATAGCGACCAAAATCGAAACTATTTGAATGCACGCGATTGGCTGAGCAATGAGCACCAAGGACGTGTCGACGTCACACTCATACTAATCTCATACCGGTATGCTGTGTGCAAGGGTAGGCCTACATTAATTACAGCCAAATGTTTGCTCGCTCGTCGCATGTTACAACTTACAAATAAGGCTATATGCAAATTAAAAAAAAAAAAAAAAAAAAATAAAGGTTGTCGAAATTTGTTTTGCGGCAGATAGGCCTACAAGGGCCTTATTGCTTTATAAAACAGCCGCAAAAGCAACTCGTTTGCAGCGCAAATGATGTTATATAAGCTACCAGGCTACCACCTGCTAGGCTGCAACGACGAAACTCGAAAGCAGCCTCCTGCACAAAGCGTAGGCTTATATGCAAATTAAGATGAAATTCTGTTCAGGAATACCGCAGGCACTCACCTGAATTGTTTCTTTTTTTCTTGTTATTAAATAAATGGTAGGCTTAAACAAATCATTGAACAAATTTATGAAAATTCGCTTCAAAGAACAGCGGACCGACGCAGAAAGCATCAGTAGGCCTATAGGGCCCAAAGGCATCTTGTGCGCCTTTGGAAGCGTGAAAATGAAAATTCGCGTCGAATAAAATGATGGTTTCAAGTGAGAAATAAACTCCACCCTGGTGATTTAAAGAGGAAGCAACACGACAACGATTTACAAAACAAAAACTCAAAGAGTCCCACACGATCAACCACCATTTAAAAGTTACTTTGCATGAATTTTTTTTACATTATTCAATTCCGTTTCATGTTTTTACGCGCAATCAAACACGTTACTCTAGTACCGCATGGAAGCCGCCATCTTTATTTTAGCGCACCACAGATTACGGCCCCCCATCGAAGGCGCATGACGTGTGTCACGTGAGATACCAGGGAGAGAAAGAGTGTGTTTGTCAAGTGGCGAATCTCCACGAAGAACAGTGCATGTGCCGGAAGTGATAGTAGGCCTGCGCTATTTTATTTCAAATAAATGCTAAAAATGTACATTTAGGCCTACACTGTAGATGTGGGGAACAAAAATTACTTAAAATATTTTCTTTATGCCTAGCCTACTGTACGTTAGCTATGTTGGCTGATCGGCCAAACAAACTTAAAAAGTGAAACTAATTGAACCTCCCCTTTAAAGTGTAACTAGGCCTAGTTTTACGTTTTTGATTTTAGTGTCCTATTTTTTAGGCCTATAGATTTATATTTGAGTTCTACGGTGCCTTCAGTTACTAAACCTTTTCTTTTCTGAAAAACTAATAACGCCCGCCATAGGCTTTCACAATAAAATCCTTTTAAAAATTAATATGCAATTTTATCGTCTAGGACTCTAGGCCTTAGGGTTTTATGAAAAACCTGGAATATTTTTGTTTAGCTTATGCCTAGGCAGAATTGATAATTTCATCAAATTCATTTTGGACCGACACAGTTGGTCCAATTAAGTTTGAACGTGTAAGGTGGGCTCAAGTCAATGGGTTACCGGTAGGCCTACTCGAAAAGCGATATTTTGAGCTACAAACAGACAATAGGCCTAATACCATATTTTTCACATCAATCTCTGCCAGCAGTTTCTACGATATACATTGTATACTTTCGATCGTTCGGTCAATAAACTATGCGTCTAGCGTCATATTTTACGCCGATCTAGGCCTAGACGACATCTGCAACTGCGTGAGCCCTAAACCTTAACAAAAACACGAAATACGTCCTTCTGTAGGCTATGGATTAAAATGAAAAAAAAAAAAATCATTAATAACCTTGGCCCTAAACCTGAAAAGCGTGCTGCTGCTATCGTTTGTTACTAGATGACGAAGATTCGAAACCGGTTTGAGATGTTTTAAAGGGATCGTAACCCTACTCGGGAATTGTTTGATGTTTTTTTTTCATCGGCCTATTTGATTTACGGTAATTTAATATTTTATTATGTAGGGATTGTAGGGCTACAAAATAATAATTGAAAATACAAAATTCAAAAAAAAAAATTAATATAAAAAAAATACATTTCTACTCAATATTGCCTCCACTTTTGTCATTCTCAGGTTCATGTTCGCCCTTCAACTTCCTGATAAGCCCTGGAGCGCCATCTGGTTGCGCTTGAGAAGCGGCGATACGTAGACGGAAGTTCAAACGTGATTCATGATTCGCATCAAAACAAAAGGTTGAATTTTCCCAAGAACGAAACAACCGACATGGAAAATATTTTTAAAATATATCCAGAAATTGAACAAGAATCGAAGAAAAAAGTGAGTTTAATAATTGAACTTTAATTTATTTAGATTTTAAAACAGATCGTGAATTTCCCTTTAATAAAGCATTTGGTAGGCGGTAGGCCTACGTGGGCCTATGCCTACTTTGCATTAGCTTAGGCCTACGAACAAAACCGACTAAGCCTACAATTCCAGCCATTTTCACGAAAATCCTAATTGAGTTTAATTTGTTACCGAACTTTTTCTCGTACGGCTACAGTGCGCTAGGGATTAGGCCTACTGTAGGCTATAAAGTACACTGTAGCCTACATGCACCGGTATGGGGAACAACTGAAAAGGATCTTAAAATTCTGTTTCCGGTAGATGCAACTCATGTTGCAGGATTCGCTGGTCTACGTTGATAATTAAAACGCCATTTTTAAGTAAGCGGAAATAGGATCTCATCTTCGAAGGATCTAGCCAACAGTAGGCCCAGGCTGAATGCACAATTTCTGAATCGTAATTAACCCATGCTTGTAATTAATTACTTTATCTACACATGCTCTTCTCGAGCTACGATACTGGGCCCAAAGACCAGCATTAGGTAAGCGCCAATGTAAAGTCAATGGCCTAGAAGAACGGCGATTCCGCCAGCTAAGCTACATTTATGCCTAAATTAAGAGGCACACATACGGTATAGGATTAGGTCCTAGTTGACTATTCAAGCAGGAAGGCATGATTTAAGCCTAGGCTTATAGGGCTCATTATGAACGCTTAAAGCTCTATGCTCAACCAGTGGCACTTGTCGGCGCCCAAATGGGCGCGGGCAAATATTTCTTGTTGATCAGATTTCGATGAAATGCATGGAAGCAGTCTCAACCTATGCGAATTTTCATTAAATTCGCGCGCGAATTAACTCATCACGCGACTACCGTACTTTTGTCGCACGATCAGTGATTAAAAGTGGTCGCGTGAAACAAGCTTAAGTTTGGAACGACTAAATTGGCCTACGGTACTTTAAAAGAAGCCGACTCTTTAATCGAGAATGGAGAACGCCATTTTTGTTCACTCATGTAAGAGCTCTAAGAGAGAAGGAAGAATGTAAGGCCGGAATCACTGGCCATAGGCCTAGTGCAAATCTCAGGAACAGCCTCGAGTTTAAGACAGCTACAACAATGGTAACTAGTTTTATTTTACGAGTGGAAACAAAGCAACTAACTTTTAGAAAATTGCGCACCCCTGTAAAATTCTAAATAAAGTTCAATTAGGCCTAGCAGTGTCGCCAATTGGAATTTGTATTGACTAAAAATGAAAAAATCAGAATTTGGATCGCCATATTTGATTAGGCGTATATTTTCTTAGTCATGCCGGCTAGTCTAAACTAGCCATTTTAAATGAAATTCACAAGTCTGACGAATTTTCTTTTGATATATACCCCTAATAGGAGTTGTAAGAAAATCGAGATGACGCCAGCAACTTAAGAGCCCAGGCTACTTATTTAGAGGTCGATATAGGCTGTATATTACATAAGACGCACGCCCAACAAACAAGAATGGCATTCATCAAAAATAAACATGCAGTAAGTGGCGCTTAAATATATAAAATGTATGTGTTTATAACCGTAGACGCGTAAATAAAACATGACGTCACTAGTTATGTATACCGAGAAAATTGCACGTTGCAGTATACGTATTAAGGCATATTCAATGTGGCCACACAACCGAGTAAAACAAACTACACACGGGCAGTTTTTAACCCTTTTTTTGGAAGTTCAAAAGAAGAATAAAAATAGAAATATATAAATTGTGCGAATGTTTTAAAACAAGATAAAAGGCGGTTGCCGCAACAAGGGGCAAGGACTTGGCGCCAGATTTTCAACAACTCACCATGAGAATGACGATATGACGACTTTATTCCGTCTTGAGGGCCCACTTCATGTCGTCGTCGCGCGGTTTACATCCGGTCAGTTTCTCAATGATGGTTTCCATGGCCATCCAGAAGCCTAACTTCTCGAACGGATAATTAAGCCAGCCAGTGGTTATGCAGAAATACGTTTCGTGAGGCGCCACGTGGTGAATGCGATGATGACGTCGAGGGAGAACCAGGTGACAGTTCTGCAGGAACACAACCAATGTAGGTGTGCCGAAGTAGGTGTGGGACCACTTGTGAATCTGTATAAGCCGAACGAATAGTCAAGATTCAAAATATTCAAGTCACATGTAGAGTTTGAAACGTAAATAACGTTGTCAAAAATGACATTTTGTTTACTGTTTTTACGGCCGTGCAGCCAAAGTACCAAACTCACTTGATTGGTCATGGCGACGAAGACGGAGAGGAGGAAGAGATAGCAGCTCCACGCGTAACCCGCTTGAACGTCCCGTTCCGAATCGGCCGTGCCAAACGTGTAGGCGATCCGCGCCAGCAATGGAATTGGCAGCATGAAGTTGTCCCCGTTCGTTTCGATGAAATCGTGCCGCGTGATCGACGTCGGATCCAGGTGGTGCTCGCGGAATGGACGGATGAAGTTCTGGCGGCCAAAAACACAGGTGCAAACACACAAAAACGAATATTGATCAAGTAAAGTAAAACAAACTTGTAAACCTAATAAATTTCTTGCATTTGGTTTTCCGTCATGTAATTAATTGATCGATTAATTAATTACCGGTATGCATTCTACATTCATGAATACAAGGCGATTAATATATATATATACACACTCACTGTGCCCAGAATTGGCAATTCAACTGATCCCCAAGTGTCGGCTCCCCAATGTACGAGGCCACTGAAAAAGTCTGCCGTTAATATTCCACTGACTGAAATGAAAAAAAAACAATTTCAAGATTTATGTTATTTCCTTCTCCAGCCCAAAAGCATTTTTAAAACTCAAAGTTCCAGTAAAACTGTGAAAGGGAACTTTTTTCACAATAATCTACAACTAGCCTAGGTTTATAGATTTCGAGCTACATTGCTAGACTACTTTACAATTGAAACGGAAATAATGATTGTAAAAATTTGCTGGCTTGTTATCAATTTGAAATATGTTTTGCACAACACGTGCAAAACGCATTTCAAATTGAAAGTAAAAAATGACTAAAAATACTTTGAGCTTAGGCCTAACCTTGTTTGTTTACTTTTATTTGTTTATATTTGACAAAACGTCGGAAAGATGATAAGCCTAGGGTAAAGACTGAACTAGCTTTCAAATGTCATGGCAGTATAATCTGGATAATTCAGGTGAAATGTAGGCGGGTCGTCTGTCCTCATGAAACCCAAAAAGCAGATTAATCTGAGGCCACAAACTCACAAAGGCAGGGTTGGGTGTAGTCTTGGAGGGCCTGAACAAAGTTCGACATACAACCGCTGGGCATATTTAGCTGCCAAACGGTGGATCGAACAAACGAACGAACGAAGTAACGAGCAATCGATCAGTGTTCGCACACTGTCAAAACAACAATAAAATATTGAACATATGCAGCCAGCCCGCACAAGGTTGCAGGATCCTCAATTCAAGAAGCACGCAAGGTGCAACAAGAACAAGGCGTACAAAACAGGATTATAACAATGATGACATTTAAGCTAACCTAGGCCTACAGAATCAAATGTCAAGTGACTCTAGTCTCAAAATAATGTGAGAATAAACGACGCGTAGAAAATTACCATTTGCTAAGAAACCAATTCGCCGTCGCCAATTTCAATTTCGCAACGTGCCACGTAAGAATGTGATTGACTAACATTAAAGACTACTATTTACGAGAAGCTAAACGGGGTCAATCATCGGTTAAACGGTCGTAGTCAATAGTCAAGGCAAAGTCAGTGCAAATGCAAGGAGGAGGAAAGTCAACAAATAAATTCAAGGATAAAATGATGAGGTCCTGATAAGACTTGATCGTTTCTACTGAGTCACATGACAAATTGATACTTAGGACTATGCATAGGCCTAATGAACGAGTTACTATTGGTCTATTTCTGCTTAAAAAATATAAACAACGAGCGAAATCAATACTTTTGACAATATATCGATCAGCGAACCCTGCGGGCGAGTAGCGCCTACAAGTATTATGCACTAGGCTAGTACGGTAGCATGTGACGCAACTATGGCTGGAATCACTAGGCCTAATGACTTGTCTTGAAAAAATCCCAAGACAGGATGAGAATACGGTAGGCGTTATTTTTTCATTCAGAGAGAATGGTGAAATGACGTCATCAGAGCCTGTTTTGGGACGACGAAGCGGGAACCACCGTCACGATCCATTATATTGCAAGTGCTTTTAGGGTACTCGTTATGCTACGTCACGTGGTAAGCCGTCTTTTATTAGTAATCGTCTTATTTGCTCCAATACATGCTACGTTCCGTAATTGCCTAGAGAATCTCAGATTAGTCATCATAGCTCACCTGCTGCGAAGAGAACGCTCGTCCAGTTCTGCAACCGGAAGTGCCGACACAAATGATATAAATTGACGGCCATCAACAGTAGACCGAGGATGATGCAGATCACCTCCTGAGTGCGTTTTCCTGCCAGAAACAAAACAAAAAACAATTACATCTAGGCCTAAAATACATGCCAGAAATATATTAGGCCTAGGGTATCTACAATTCTACATGTATAAACCATATAAATAACTAACACACTTAACTCTAGGCCTGCACATCAAACATGCATCTAATTAAATACATATATTAGCGATAGGCATATTAATTATTTCACAAAAGTTTTTCTTGTGCTTTTTGTGCAATATTCCTGTCTAAACTAGGCCTAGGCATAGGCCTAATTTATATGTAAAAAACATTAGGCCTAGACCGTTCCTTCTTTCTAGTTCTCTAGCCTACCGTTAACATGGTGCAACATGACGTGACTAATTGTCCTTATCATTAGAATGGCACACAGTGAAAACAGGGAATACTTAATGGAGCACGTAGGCCGGCCTATGCTTTGTAGGAGCGCTACGCACATTGGACACGCAAAAAAACACATTTTAGGCCTATTGGCATTTCACAAGCAGTAGGCCTAGGTCCTAGTTTAACCTAGTTTTGCATATTTAGAATTCCACGTTACGTCACTCGCCCTTCACTCAGGCCTAATTCCAGCATGACGTGATTGACGTCTCAATAGAGACCTAGGCCCTACTTTCCAAGCTCGAGCCTCCAGATGCACTTGCCAGCAGATTGTGATGTGAGCGGCGTCAACGTCAGCACAACCCACACATCATCTAATCATGGGCTCTCGTGGCTTTGTACGTGAAGTTAGGCTTTGCCTAATTGCACGGAAATGATTTTTACTTATACTACCTTGCGCCTCGAGTAAACCTTGAATGATAGGCCTTGGCTTGGATCTCCAGCAGGAAGTCTAGTAGGCCTAATGTATTAGCCTAGGCCTATTTTTGTTGGCTTTGTTCAAAGCAAACTTTTCTTATTTTTTGTATTATTTTTTTCTTCCTATTTTTGGCACTTTGCATAGGCTAGAATAGAGTTAGAAGGGAGTGGGCAGGTTCACATATAAACATCTACAGGTACTGAATGCCAAGTAATTAGGCCTAGGCCTACGATCATAAGTTCACAACCAAGGTTCACAACACAGCAACACAAGTTCTGACGCAGTCAAATGCTCACTTCCGGTGCACGTGAACTTGATAAGAAAAATGTACATATAGGCCTAAATATAGACTAGGCTTACTTGCAAGCAATGTAACCAAACAATTCGCATCAATCGGGTTTACTCGCAAAGCTAATTATCAGAATGCAAACTTTATTGATTAGGCCCGACACTCATGGAGACTGGGTAGAACATGTAGTTTCCTACTTTCCTGTAAAGATGACTTGCAAACCGGTTTTATAATTCAGGTTGTTTAAATCCATATAAAGCGGTCTCTTTCTGATCATTGAATCACGATTAATTGCCGCGCGCAATTCCCATAACGAAATGGCGATAGGCCTACGCCATTTCGAAGGCCGGCTCGAAGAACAGAACCGGATTGGATTGGCAATTTAAAGGGGGAATGCATGTTAGAATACCGGTGCCATAATTACCAAATTTACAAAACTAATTATGCGTACTATGATTTGTTAGTGACACCTAAACAATTAAAAATTAATAATCCAATTAGATGGCCGTAGACAGTACAGAGGGCCTATGTAGGCCTATATGATGTCATTTCAAGGACTAATGACGCGTTCACATGCTTAAACTAGAACCCGTAGCAAAAACGTGCGGCATTGAAATACCATAGGCCTACATTAAACTTGTTTCATGGACATGATCGAACGTCTGAGGTTAAGACCATTCCAGAGACACAGCCGTCTGAGGATTAGTCCAACCCTCGGGCGTCTGATGTCTGGCCTCAGGAAAACGCGTCCTTTTTAGCGTTACAATGAACGCGAAATTAGGACAACCAAACTAATGTCTTGATGAGAGACTGCAGAAGTTCAGATCAGACTTTTCAATGCATTGTCTTTCTCAGGCCATTGGCACAACTGGGATAAGGTTTATTAAATCTCGATTGAACCAAACAAACAAGATTAAGCTTATGCCCTGGCATTCAATATGTTGATTTGTTTGCAGGACTGCTGGTTCAAACGCGATTGAAGTTAGGTTCGTCCGAGTAAGAAATAAGTTAAGACTATGTAAAACTGACAGCTGATTCAATCGTCCAGTGAAAGAAAATTCTAGATTAATCAACCACACAGCGGTCAAGTATATTAAATTTATAAGTTAAGCTTGACATGTTTTATAACAATGGCGACCCAACGCAATTACAATGCGAGGAAAATTTAATCCACATTGGCGTAGGTCAAACTGGTCATTGAATGACATGTAAGCAGGAAGTGTTTGCGCATTCTTGCAATCGCCTCTGGGCACTACAAAATAGGGCTTATAACAAGAGCTTGCCTCGGCTGTAGAGGTTGGCCAGTTGTTTGGCACCGGCGTGATTTGGTCCCCATCTGTTCGCTGGTCGACTGAGGACGTCATGTTGCAGCCTGTCATCGTCCTCGCCAACCATCGTGGTCGTCAGATTTTCTTCGTCATCGGCGGTCGACATGAGCAGCAGATCAGGATTGACGACGTTCGAGTTGGGATCCTCTTCGGTCATCGAGTGCTGGTAGATCTCTTTGTCCGTCTTGATTGGAGACCATGACGGAGCGGCGTCCATAAACTTTGCCGGCGAGCAGCTGATGGCCATGCTCAATAGCAGGTGGGATCGATCGCGCAGCAAGTTGGCCAAAGGTTGGCGCCGATCGAGGGCGTGTCTGCACTTTGCCACGACGCGAAATTGTGCTAAAAATAAAAATAACGAACCGCTTGCTTGACGACCATCCGAGCGCGTCGGAAGTTTCTAGAAGAATGCGGCCTCGGCTGAGAAGGTCGGACAGAGAAAACTGGCTTCAGTCGGTCGTTATCACCTCCGCAATAAGGCTCCGGAGCACGCAACTAGCACGTTAACGATCGATTTTACCAAATAATTATATAAGAACGCGGTCGTTAAATTTAACTTGCCGAGCACTTGGCACAGAGCCAACAAAAAAGTTTCCATGAAATACCGAGAAGGGCGACCAAGCGTGAACTTTCTAATAGCGTTTTGAAACTGTTTCAGTCGCGAATTTCGCAATGTCAGTACGTACCCTTCGAAGATGTTTATTTCTTTCGAACGCTCTTTTCCGCGACCGAATTTCGCGACACTTTCGAATCGACCGCACGACAACAAAAGAGAACGCCGGCAAATTATGAACGACCGCCATCTTGAATATCGTGCTGCATCGATACGAATTTGAACATCGATTTAGATTTGATATCAAATATGGCGGCCTCCAGTAGCTTGACTAGATTCCAAAAAAACCCAAATTCAAGTTTATTTTAAAAAATTAAGATTATTAGTAACGCGATTATTAGTTACAAATTGTATTTTAAATAGGGAAATAGGTAATTATAGTTATTTTTCCATAAAAAACATACATTAACTCGATAAAGTTTGCAACTATCAGGTGATTTAAAAAATTGGCACCTTGCCAAACTTTGCCGGATGCACTAGGCTAAAACTAAAAAGTTTGCATTTGTAATTATTTTCATTTCATCTTCAGAACCGTCTCGTAATAAGAATGACAAAATCGTGGACGAACGTATTGCAATTTGGCCGCCTAAGGCTGCTTGCCAACGACTTGTCGCGAAGTTTTAGCGTTGGACGGTGTATGACGACTTCAAGCATCACTGCAGTTACGCCTAATGCAAGCGCCTTGAGGTCAAAGAAACCAAGGGCGCAAGGAAACAACGTAAGAAGAAATTAAATATAGGCGTACCAAATTCAAGACTTCGATGTCACTTCAATTTATTTTACCACATATAGGCGCAGGACTTCGTCGATTGGCGAAGGATTCGCGCCCAGGGAGGTCGGGGAGGCAACGGAGCCACAACATTTCTACACCTCAAATCTAATCCAGATGCTGGTCCTTCCGGTGGCGATGGGGGCAACGGTGGGCACGTCATTTTCGAAGGTGTCTGCTTATAGGTCCCTTACCCGTCCCTATATACATTGTAATTGAATGTCATGCCTATGTATGCCTATCAAATTAACACAATTTTACTCGGCTTATATTGCAGCGTCACAATCGACGATGACTTTGGGTAAGTTGGAAGGCCTCTACAGAGCGAACGAAGGCGAGAAAGGAGGGTCCAGAGACTGTTCTGGGAAATGTGCCGAGCATTTGTTAATAAAGGTTGGAAACGCAGGCCGCTAATAATTCTCTTAATACTTGCACGTCAAATGTACATTAATCATGAACATATTACTTGTTTAAAAAAATAGGTGCCCACTGGTACGATCGTGAAAAACGAGAACGATCAAATGGTGGCCGACCTGGAAGTAGAAGGCGACACGTTTCTAGCAGCCAGGGGTGGAGCTGGCGGCAAAGGCAATCACTATTTTATGACGAATTTCAACAAAGCACCACTCATTAACGAGTATGGTGCGGAAGGCGAGAACAGAGTTTACACTCTGGAGCTGAGAACGATCGCTCACGCTGGCCTCGTAAGCTAGTTCATGGATCCCTATATTTAAGAAGAATTTCTTTTGAATTGAATAAAAAATTCTCTCTGATTCTCAGATTGGATTTCCAAATGCGGGTAAATCGACGCTGCTCAGAGCCATCTCGAGAGCCAGGCCGAAAGTTGCCGCTTACCCCTTCACAACCCTCAAACCGCACGTCGGCATCGTTCAGTACGACGACTACGAACAGATCGCCGGTAGTTATTAAAATTATAAAGTATATAGAATAAAATAATAATAGTTTACATGTAAATAAATTTTAATTTCGCAGTGGCCGACATACCTGGTTTGATTCGCGGTGCTCACCTGAATCGAGGCCTGGGAATCTCGTTCCTCAAGCACGTCGAACGTTGCCTGTGTCTGCTCTACGTCGTCGATTTATCAGCGGCTGAACCGTGGCACCAACTACAGGTGCTCAGAGACGAACTGGAACATTACCAGCCGGGACTTTCGAGCCGTCCTCACGTGGTCATCGGCAACAAAGTTGACTTGCCCGAAGCGCTCGACAATCTGCGTCACTTTGAGCAGAGAGTGACGGACTTGAGGATCATCGCCATCTCGGCCAAGACAGGCGTGAACGTGTCGTCGTTGCTCCAACATCTGCGACACGTGTACGACACAAAACGGCTCCACGAAAAGTTTGAAGTGAACTAATTAACGTGCATATAAAACATTGAATTTTACTCTTCAATTAAAAGATTAAATTAAACATTGTACAGTCTTCAGTTTAAAAAAATAATAATTGGCCCACTTAATTCATTGACTTTTAAAACTAACTAGTTTCAATTACTCAAGGGTCACGAATGTCTTTATCGATGTACTGTACAGGGTGTAACTACGTTAATTTGGACTTTAAAGACACCCTGTATAAACCAAGCATCGTCTGCTACTGGAAGTCACGCGAGGTGTCTAAAAATGGCGTCTCGCTTATGAGTTTTTGGAGTTTAAATTTGTTAGGCCTAGTTGGTAAACTGGTTCAATTGAAAATAGTGGAAACTTCAAATTGACACCTTTGTTAGAGTATAAGAAATTAAGGAAATTCAATGGAACTACCTGACGTGGACAATAGAGAAAGGTAGGCCTAATTGTCGGCTCATCATCGATATTTTAAGTCCATGTTTGTAATGCTTGCAGTTGCATATATATTTTAGTTATTATAATTTCTAATAATAGTTAATTAAATTCGCATAATGCACCAAATCAATTCTAAGCATTGGTCCTTCATGCTTACAACTATTATTATAACCCTAGATGACTCGCTGATCCTTACAGTAACTATTTTATGGAATACAATAAATTTATAGGTCTACTAGCTAGGTGTACCGGTACCTAAGCCTAGTAGACCTCTTGAGTACATGCAAGTAGGCTATTTAATTAATACTA
>JAQIYI010000754.1:0-15764 GCA_034700265.1 Polyzonium germanicum | reverse complement strand
TTCTAATAATTTGAGACAAGAGCTCCAAAAACTTACTTATTTTTTGAGATTTAGATTTTGACATTTTTTAAAAAATAACCTAAAACCTAGTTTTGATATTTTATATCTAGGTTTCTAGGTTTGGCAAAACCAAAACCTATAGACATAAAACGTAAACAAAAAACATTATTTACAAAATATATGTAGGTTTTTCATAAAGTATTAACTTAAAAACCTAAATTTTCTTTTAAAAAGTGGGTTTTTGCCAGCTCTGCATGGCCTAACCAATAAATGTTTTACTAGGCTTACTTGAAGTGTAGCACCATTAATGTGGGCAAAATAGCGCAGTGTACGACAAGCGATTTTCCGTTGCTCAGGTTCCAAATTCTGCGATTAAAAAGAAAACAAAAACTATAAATTACAAATTTAAAACCTTGATTTATAAAACCTAAATTGCTAGGTCTACCTGGAAAACGTCATATTTTCCTCCAATGATAATCAATGGCACCAAAAACGGTTCAACGACATCTCTGTCCTAATATAAAGGATAAAAATAAACGCGATCATTTGGTTGAATTAAGCATTAAGATACTGCTGATTAGGGCGGTTTAATGCCTCATAAAATACATACGGGATGTTCGGCCCCGAATCGCGTCAGAGCCGATTCTCTGAGTGTTTCCTGGAGTTTGCATTTTCGAGCTTCAGTCGTTGACAAAACGCGATCTAACCAGCTACGAATCGAGTCCAATGTCGCTATCAATGTCGTGATGATTTCTTCAGGGACAGACAAATCGAGAACGACAACCACAGCCGCATTTCTGTGCAAATGTTCAGATTTAATTTAATTTTCCAAAAAAGTCTTTATTTAATCGGCCGTATTTTTACTTACATGAGAGCTTTTGTCTTCAAAGGAAACTCCTGGAGATGGATAAAAAGAGTTCCACCACCAAGCTCCCAAATGTTACAGACGTCTTTGGACTTTTCAGAAAATCAAAGAGTTCAAAAAATATGGCATCTGATTACTACGTTCCTGGGTATCGGGAAATGAAATAATAACGCTCCCATAGCTAACATAGCCTACCATGTTTATAGGTATCGGGTACCATAAGCTGTGCAACTTATAATTAACATACGTCACAGTCTCATTAAAAGTTTATCCATAGAAACTGAAACGTCACTTTATAATGGCTTTGATGAATGCAGATAATTGGTGAAGGCCAACGGGATTACAAATTACTCACTGAATCATGCAGCTTGGTTTATTGTCTTACCAAATTATTGCTCCTGTTCTGTCGGCCAAACGTGTACTCCAGCGCCAAAGTTGGCTTCGGTTGTTCGTCACGATTCAGAAATCGGTAGATCACGGTCGTCTTGCCCTATAAATTAATATAAGAGTATGATATACCGGTATGTCACTAATATATGTGCATGATAAATAATTGCCAATCGTATATTGGCCTATTCATCCGAAGACATCTCAAGAGTTCAACTTGAAACAAGGATTACGAGTAGGCCTACCGTACCGGTATGTTTCCATTCGGTATGCCAATACCTGGTAATAGTTTGAAGTATGAACGCATGATCGAAAACGAATTAAAAGTGAGAAATGCTTGCCGATTTCTTGTTGCCGACGAACAAAAGGGTTGTTTCATTGGCACAAACCGTGGGATCTATAAAATAAACAAAGTTTGAAACAATTAGGCCCTATTTTATTAATTAGGCTACGGGTACTTTGACGTTAGGACGCTCTACCGTTCCTTCGATTCATGGGGGTTTATGAAAGGCCCATTGACAAGACGTGACATTATACATGGCCATTAATTGGACAACGAACCTTTGTCTTTTTTGTTGTTTAATTCTATGACGTTTTGCCAGACATCCATCCCAAAAATTTCTATAAATCTAAAAACAAATAGGTAGATTTAAATGTACCTGCATGCAAGAAAAAATGTAAACAAATCGGCAGGTCAAAAGGTGTAAAAGTTCGATAGCAGACAGAAACTTCCGTTTGTGTTTCCTCATTTCCAGATCGAATTCTAAACTATTGATTTTCTTTTTGTGTCACTAGAAATTAAAATAAATTAAGGGTTTAAGAATCAGCAAAAATAACCACGAAAAAATGTGTAGGTTGGCAATCAGTACTTCAGGCATTGAGATAAAATATTTTCAAATAGATCTACTCAAAATAAAAGTATTTTTAATAGGTCTACCAAAAAATAAAACATTCGGAGAAACTCAAATTATTTAAATTAGTAAAACAAATATATTTATAGATTTTAAAATATTTTAAAATGCCGTATTAAAAAGTAAATTACAATATTTGAAATATAATTTTTTTATTACAAATAAATAGCCTGTAAAAGAAAAGAAAATTACGCGGGTACGAAAAATAAGGAGACAACGGTAAATCAATAAAAAAAATTTAATTTTCTTTTATTTTCTAGATCACTTCAAATTGAAATCAAATGTTGATCCAATGATAGATCGATGAGGCATTTTTAAAATTTGATTACCGTATGTAAGCAGATCCAATAAATATCTCAAAAAGGATTCAAAAAGTTTAACGCCCCCACTTCTTACATATCAGATTGGACAACTTATATGCCGCTCACTTAGGGGAACGAGATCCAATAACAAATAACACCGATGGTTCTGAAACAGGGCCAGATAAATACAAACACTGTTGCGTTATTTGTTAGTCGACCTCACGAACGATTAATTATTACAGTAAATACAATATTTAAATGGATGAACGTGGTTATTATTGAAATAAAAAAAATTACAAACGAAACTGTTGAAACATAAACAAATGTTGTCCCAACAGAAACGCAAAAAAAAAAAAGTAAGTTTGTGCAGAGCAATAAAAAAAACGGTCAACGTGACTAGTAAGTAAAAAAATGCTACAAATTCAGTAATTAGCATTAGTATTGTAAAAAATACGTACGCATACTTAGCGTGCGATTTTTCTTCTATTCAACAAGCGATTACAAAAAAAATTGGGTCAAAAAGTTAAAAGGATCAACACACTCAAGCCATTCAACACAGTTGGGCCCTTATTTTATTTCTTAAATATACAAAACGAAAAATCAACTCGAACTTTTCTGCAAAAAAAAAAAACTAAAGATAAAAAAAACATCGATGGTACTTTTTACGCACACTTCCAAACTACGTCATATGTATGTTTTCATTCAAAAAACAAAAATAAGGCAAATATTGTAAAAAAAAGCAGTGACCTATGACCACTATTTGTTTCACGTGACCAAACATTTTCAAACTTTCACAATAGACACACGCATACATTTCCCTATTTTCTCCAGTGCGAACGCAGCATAAAAGGCACAAATAAGGCAAATAAAACACAAATTAATATATCCTTTTAGACAATAATTTATATTTATATTAAAAGAACTCATGGACGGTTGATATTAAATGTAATGCCTGCGGTGACCGACTCCGAAGCTAAATCGATCCAAGTGACCTCCAACTTGGATGATGAGCCCTCCAAACACATAAAAACTGAGTTGGACCAAGTGTGTTGCTCAAGCCAAGTTTAAAGTTTGATGTAGCTTTATCCTGTTTTATAAAACTTCGATCAAATTCTGTTCGACGAACACAGTCGGTACAATTCAGTTTAGAAATGATTAGTGTATGGGCAAGCTTTAGTTCTAAGGTTTAATTCGGTTATACGTATTGTATATTAATATGGTATACTATATTCTACTCGCATTAATATGCTGCTATACGAATTAAATAATATCTTTGGCTTGGAAGCATAATATAAAAGCTCGGAAAAAAATAATATAAAATAATGATAAACAAAATTCTTGGTTCAAATAGAGTACGGTACGCCTACATTTCTTAGCTGTCATTTGAACACAAGTGAATTATTGAAGCTAACCTCACACTGCAATGTTGGAGGTAGGCCTACATGTTCTTAATCTTAACAGCTGGAATTGAATCGATGGATGGATGGATATGGTAAAAATTCATTGGATTTAATAATTAATTCGAAACAATTTGTGGATGGATGCTTTCATGGATTGATGGCCCGTCTCCATTTCTACGCTCAGTTGTCGATGGCCTGAAAAAACCATTCGGTGAACCGTCGTAGTTGGGCAGCGGCTGTGTTCGATTCTTCCTGTAGTCGTATGTTCTCATTGCGCAACCTTCGCACCTCCATCTCGAGGGACGCCTTGCGATGACGTTCCTTGGTCAGCTCTTCCTCAAGGATGCGAACTCTAAACTCGAGCTCGCGTATGCGGCGAGTACTTTTAACGAACAAAAAAATATTAAATTAAAAAACTAACTTGCCATATTGAAATTGGAAAGACAAAAAATAAATAAAACAAAGTAAAATAACGTCAAGCGTACATTAGCCAATGCGTGAGCGCGGCTAGGAAACGCCAGTATTTTAAAAGAAGAAGAGAAGAGAAATAACGTCAAATTTACTTGGCGGTGGGCAAAGGGTCCAGACCCAGTCGACTGGTAACGTCGTCAATCCATGGGATGAGATCACCGATGGCGCTGGAAACGCTGATGGCCTTGGTGGCCGTATCGACGAGACTGGGCCAATCGATCTCGTTCGACGAGTCGGGAAGCGGCATGATGGCAGGCGTCGGAAGTGAAGACAGCGATTTGGATGTGAGCGAAGCCGCGCTAGTGGTCGTCGCGCGAGGCGACAATCTTCATTGACAAATGAGATATGTTGATTAGATCCTAGCTTCCTGTGTCATTTTTTATTTATTTATCAAAAACAACAATTAAAAGATTTCAACCTCTCCTCCTTGGTAAGTTTGGGTTCACTGGGTGCGGGTGACGAGGAGGTGGACGCGGTAGAAATGACGGTTGCTGGACGAGCCGTCGTGAAAATGACGTCTTCGTTTAAAGGTGCCGCGTGAGAAGTCGCTCCTCCCGTTGTCACTACAGCGACTCCACTAGGGTCGTGACCATTGCACCGGCTGCTGCTGTTCGTGAACGGCGTGTTTACGTGGACCGACGATGATGTCGCTGACCTCGTGCTGCTCCTGCTCGATGCCTCTCTGGACGAGACAACTCCTCGATCCAGCGAGTTGGTCTTGGAAGGAATTGGTGGAGTCCGTGGCCGCTTGAACGTTGGGCGATCTTCGACCTCCTAATTTTTGTTTTAATATTTAGTGTTTATTTTGGCTTTTGAAATGCACAAGAAAAAAAAATGAAAAAAGCTAGTTACCTGACTAGCGTCTTCGGAGTCTATCAGATCCGGGTTGATCAGTTTGAGCAAATCCTCCTGAAAGGTGCTCTCGCTGCTTCCGCGGAAATTCGACAGGCCGAATCGCTTTTGAACATCGATAACGTCCATTTGAGTCCTTGAGTAATTTAAACAAGATTAGAATACATATGTCTGAAATTAAGAGGGCATAATAAAACATTCACCTTCCTACTGTGTGCGGACTCTGATTTTTACTGCTGCTCGCACTACTAGCGCCGCTCGTCGTCAACGGCTGACGCCGACGAGTCCTTGGTGACAGGCTGTTGCTAGTGCTGCTTCCACCGGACTGTTCGTCTGCCCCAATAAAATTAGCAAGTGTTTTTATCAACTTAGATTTTTGTTTTTTCAAGACTTTTTCTGAATAGAAATATTTTATGTAATAATAAATCCAAAAATCTACGATGTGTGTTTTTTTTAAAATAAATTATAAAAATTTAATTCATTGTGAAAAACGACAGCAGGACCTACAACACTGTGTTCAATAGAAACGTAGTGGAGTCAGGGCTCACTAAGCGGTCATTGCGTCATAATAACACGCTTATCATACTGACGTATTTTGTCGTACCGATAAGAGTAGACTCCTGATCGTTGGAAATAAAAAGTAAATAAATATTGTATGATAAAAATGAAATAATACCTTCGCTTCGAGAGCTTTGACAGCGGTCAACTAGAAGAAGATCGAGTTGTCGCTCGCTGACACTTCCACCAGGTGACGAGAGAACCGACTGCGGCGGTCTGATTTTGATGCCACCGGCGACTGCAGACGCCATCGAAGAGCGGAGCCGATGAAGTCGATCGTGCAAGACTTGATCGGATATGTTGTGCTGAAATGGCGCCACTCTGGCGTAGTTCTTGTGACCGCGCGACTCTCCTCCTACTCCTCCAGTAGACAATAGACGATCGATTCCGCTGCCTTCGGACCCAATATTCAATGATCGGGTCATTTGATTCGAATCGACTCGCTGATGGTGCAGCTCTCCGCCGTGATGAGTAACAACACGTCCACCGGACGGTGGCGGCAGATGGGCGTAGTTGCCTGAACCGTGAAAACCGTGACGATAGTGATTGCCAGAAACTTGCGAGGCGGGTAGAACAGCGTGCCTCGCCGGAAGCGGAGGGGGCGACTCCTTCATCGCAGGTTGATTAAGAGCACCTTCCGAGGGCACGGCTCCTTGAGTCCTGGCTCGCACGTCTGTGTCCGCCAATTCGCCCAGATCGTACCATTTTTCCTCGCTCGATTGGCTCGAAGCGCTGGTCATCTGAAACAGGTCAAACACAGGCAAATTAAATCGCAAGTCACTAAACAATTAATTGTGCGAGCGAGCGAATGACTAGCAGACTGGCAATGATTGAAATCAAATTCTAAACACATCAACTGGTCAAATTGCCTTAAGAAAACAAGAAGAAACTACGCGCTCACCTCATTGTTAGCATTCCTAAATCGTTGCTCCAGATTCGCGACCGAGCGTCCAGTTCTGCCATACGACGATGAACTTTGAGAGGATCTCGTCGGCGATAAATTAGCGTTATTGTCTTCCTTGCTGCTTCTCGTTGATGCCAACGAAGCGGCGGACGATGGAACCTGTCGAGCTGGAATCGTCGGGCATCTAATTGGCGACGAGGCAGATGTCGTGACTGGCGCAGCCATTCTTCTATTGGACCTTCCATCACCGCTGTCGCTTTCTGGTCCATTGATGTTCTCGTAATCGCCTCCGCAATTATTGTTCCTAGACACCAAATAGCCACAATTGTGCAGGTTGCAACCCCTGAAAAGTCAAAACAAATATAATTTAAGATAATTGCTTCTTATGGTCAATTGTCCAGAATGTAAGAGCAGCGAACTCTGCTTTACCTTCTAGGAGATCCGTCGTTGAGAGGTGGAATGACTGTCACCGTTACGAGAATGGACGTTTTTAGCAAGTCAACCATCTGATCGTAAGTTAGCGTAGACACGACCACTTTGCAGATCTTTTAAAAATTAAGAAAAACAAAATAGGTTTAGAAAATAAAGAAGGCTCACCTACTCTCAGGTCAAAGTTGACACTAAATTGAAAACAAAACTAAAATTAAAACCTCAACAAGTCGGCTGTTGTGTCTGAGTCCAGCCTGCCAGGCGAATCCGTACTGCTCCACTTCGGTGATGAGACCATCCTGTTGGACGTGGAAACCGAGCTGACCGAGGCTATTGCGGCGCAGCGTGAACTCCTGAGTCTCGCAGCCGCGAGTCACGCACGACAGCCGACTCACGATCTCTTGAATCTCGTCCACGTCAGGGTCTTTGGTGCGAACGATGACGCATTCGCCTTGGTGGTAGTAGACGCGCAAACTGTTCGTGTGCGACGACCAGCCTAGCACGGATGAACAAGGGCACGCGAAGACGACATCGCGAGCGGATTCGTCGACCAGAACGAGAGCGTCGGAACTGACGGCAAGCGCGCAGTCGAGCACGGCGCATCGACCATGGTCGTCGACCTGAACCTGCCAGGAGATTGCTCCGCGAACGGAAGCGTCTGGAATGAAGCGTGACCCGCGCGCCGCTGGCTTCTCCTTCTTTTTTCCACCAAACGACAAGATCTCTAAAAAAAATAAATAAACGAAGCCATTAAATATAGGCTACTAGCGTCCGAGCGAGAGTAGCACGTAACATGCCATGACCATAACCTATTATGCTCTTGATTATAATTATTCAAAATAGCTCACCTATCTTGAAATTTCTATCAATTGCAATGAGCACGCAGAATTTACTTAATTGTCAATTTAATTTTCTCAAAGTTAATTATGCCCTCTTATTTGTGAGTTTTTTTTTCTTCAAAATCTTAAAAATTGTTATTGACTGCATCGCTTATCAGATCATCTTAAAATTCAAAATGTCATTTCAAAAATGATTTTTTTTTATTGGAATTTTCTCAATATTTCAGGCCCTCCGTGTCAACGACATAAAAACGAACTTACGGAATTTAGGAGCCGTGTCTAAACTTGTCGTAGAGACGTGATTGTTCGCCAGGTCTTTGAGGTACTCCTGTCTAGTGCGTGTGGCCATCGTGGCAAACTTGTCCGAACGATGTGCCGCGTTCTCAGCATTGATAACTAAAAGTTGATAAATTTAAATAAGTTGAGTCCAGAAAAAAAAAACTGAATCACGTAATGCAGGCTCACCCTTAGCTAAGAGGAAGTCGGCGAATGCTTTTGTTTTGGAGAATGTTGCGCTCTCGGGTATTCTAGGTCCGAAAACAGGAACCTCTTTGGAACGACTAACGGCGACGCTGTAAGAAAAGCGTAAATTAACTTATTTTCATTATAAAATAATAATGGATTGATTAAAAAGCGTAAGTTATTGAATTAAGAATTTTAATAAGCCATTAGATGGAATCTAAAGCATAAATTAAATTAATTAAAAACTCATTTGAAGATAAATAAATAAACAAAATAGAAAATAAATAGTTCAAAAAAAGATTAGTCAATTTTAAAGAATCGCAAAACTTAGAACAATAATTTAAATTCAAATTTAAAAAATACCGGCAATCAAAATTAAAATATAAACTAGGCTGGTTAGGCTACCTGTAGCGAGTGTTGTCAGAACATGGTTCGTGAACGCGCACTATAACGAAGACGTGTTGGAAATGGGAACGAATGCTACGCGGTGTGAACGGTGCCGCGTCCGGCTCCTGAAAAACGATAGTCACAATGTCGTTGCCGATGTGACGCTTTCGAAGCAGCTGCTGTCGGTTGTTGGGCGAATAGGGCAGCATCGTGGACACGTGGAACATCACCTCGCAGTCGGCGTATGTTGAGTACACAGAAAACAAGCCCGTTGAATCGGCTGAAGAATGCGTGGGCAAACAAACAAAAATATGAAAGCGGTAAAATAAATTGCAATTAACTTAAAAATCGGTCACATATTCAAACTGAATGAATTAAACCGACTTTTGTTGTCCAGCTGTGCTCTGTACTTGTCGAATCCTTTTAAACGCACACGCTGACCGATGACATCGAGAAACTCTTCAAAAGCTGGACCAGGATGCTCTATTCAGTAAGTCAAAAATAATAAATCAGATAAAAAAACCAAAATATCGTACAAATGAGAAGAGGAAAATGCATACCGTTATTGTACATTTCCTCTTCGGTTGACTGGCCGGCGCGACAATAAAGAATGCCAACTTTGTAGTGGTTTGTTAACTAGATTCAGAATCAATACAGAAAATGACAAATTAAAAATATGCCTAAACATGAAACAAAGCCTATTCCTACATTTTATAACTGCTAATATTTAAAAAATAAACAGACTTTAAATTAAACCGTTAGAAAAAATGAAATTTTAATTGAGAACATTATAAAATTCTAATTTTGATGCAACGAAACAAAACTTGCCGGTAATTAGAAATTCATAAATAATCTCAAAAAGATTCTTTAAAAACTAATAATACAAATGTAGATTCATTTAATAAAAAAGATAATTTTGTTTGCAAAGTTGTTTGGTGAAATTAGTCAAATGCAATGATTTTTCCCCTTACTCCTTGCTGATCTAGTTTGAGAAGTTGCTCTTCAGTTTGTGGACAAGAAAGACCGAGCCGTAGGCACGACTGCTGAAGTTCTGGAGCGACGTAGTCTAAGACCTCTTTGACTCTTAAGCTCCGTCCACTGTTGCCACTTCCACCGCCGTTGCCACTGGAGGTTTGTCTCAGCGCTGGAATGGATTCCTCTAAAACAGCTCCTCTCAACGTGGCCAACTATTTGAAAATTGAATTGCAGTGTTAAGAAAGCAAACAAAAAGTATATATCGGGATAAGCTTAATATAAACACTGTTAATCAGCTTATTATAACAAAAGCGTACTTGATTAAAAATCTATAGGGCTACTGAACTTTCGTTAAACTATTTTATTATGCATTTCTTCTATTGTTATGCGTCGCAGTATAGAAGTTGCAGCGGCCTACATACCTCGCTGGTTCGTATAATAAGCCTGTACATTTGTTGATTGACCAGAGAGCTGCCCTCCTTACTGTAGCCACTGAAAGGAGAATCTAGTTTCTCACGACGGATACTGACGGCGACTGGGCCAAGTGTATCATCGATGCCGAACCAATTCTGGTGTTCTGCAGATAAAGAAAATTAAATAAAACTATAAATTAGGCACAATATTCATTTATCAACTGATACGCTGAATATTGTAAGTCTACAGATATTATACTAATGCTAATCTTAAGAGCTATTTCCAGTAGAGAGATGGGTTTTCATGAAAGCTAATTTTGATGGTAATCCCCTTTCATTTTAAAACAAAAATGGGCTTAATTCCCAGTGCACAACGTTAACTACAGTTATAAAAAAATAGTAATAGTATGGTCAATCTGTAACCATGGTAACCATGTACCGTAGCCAATAGATTACTGCGCATGTGAATAGTCGAAACAACAGTTCAGTTCGTCGCCTGATTTTGTCAAATCAATCAATCAATCACTTGGTTGGTGTCAATAAGATTTCCCATTTTGTTCTAGATCTAATTTTCTTTTAAAATTTATTTAGGCCTGTAGGCCCAGTTTGTAGCACACTGAAATAAATATGTTTTAAGTAATATTTTTTTAAGTAACATGACCGCATGAAACGTGATAATTCAAATAAAAATAAAAAAAGTCAATAAAAATTGAAAAAAAAATGAATAAAAATTAAAATAGAAAAAAAGTAAATTAAAAAGTAGTAAAAAAGATACAGAGGGGTTAGAAGAACATGTACGCTTGTATGTCTTCTCACGGCCACTGAAGGTCATGGGTACGATTCCTTCTCTCATTCTGTATAGTAATATGTTTTTCAATACGGTACGCTAATTGTATTAAAAATCATCCTTGACATTTTTGAATCAAGTGAAATTACCCCAGTTTTCAGTTTCGAAACTGCAAATGTGCTTTTTACGTATTTGATTTTTTTTTAATGAATTTATTGTATTAGTTAATTATTAATTTTAGTAACCTTTAATTGGGGACATGTGGTTATAGAATTTCTAAAAAATAGCTTTAATAAAATGAAATAAAATAGTGAAAGTTTTTACTCAAAAGTGCCCTTAAAACGGCCATGAACACGTTTTCGGATTACTGTAATCTGTATTTCAACTTACCTTGACCTTGAAAATACTGTTGGTAATAAAGAGCACCAAGATCCACGTTTTCTCGGCGTAGCGGATGCCTCTGGTACGGACAAGTTCGAGATTTCCAGTGCGTCTCGTTGGCGCCCTCGAGGATGGCTAGGCCGCACGACAGACCGCACCGATGAATCACGGGCGAGAGGCTGCCACCGGACACGTTTCTGCTTCGTCTGTTCGAGGAAAATATGGGACGAGCCAGGCTGACGAGTCGCTCCTCCTCGCCGCCTAGCTCATTGCGAAAGAACGGACATGACAATAAGAGTTCGTTGCTGCGACTGTCACCGGCGTCAGAGTCGTCTTGCTGCGAGTTGCCGCCCGACCCGACACCTCCACGCCCGCACAGATCCTCGGCACTGCCAGTCAGAGTCGGTCCCGATCCTCCGCCGGTCACGGCGAGACATCGATTGGCCATCGACGCAGCCGATGCGCCCGTAGTCGTATTTCGACGCCGTCCAAGTAGATTTCGCAAGCGGCTCGCGTACACCAAGTTTGCCGTGACGCTCTGCACGTCGTAATGAGCGAATGCCTTGCGACGTAATTTTTCCTCACAACGTCCGTCAGCGTCCAACGAATTGTCGGAACCTTTGCTGCTCGTCTCGACCGAATTACAATCAGAATTGCCTTTGCTGCTGGCGCCGCCACCGACGCCACCTCTTAGTTTGCGTAATATGAAAGATGACGATGACGACGATGGTTCCGATCCGCTGCGACCTGCAACAAGCATACAGAAATTTTAATGAAAAAGAATTAAGAGAATGTACCGTATGAGGCAAGGCCTAGCCTACATTTAATATACAATTATAGCCCTACAATCCATACATGTACTATTTTACTGGTTAAAAAAGCCTGGTTAGTATGTAACTAAGAATACAGTACCGCAATTAGGCACCAACCTCCTTTTCCCGCCTTGCTCTTCTCTTTCGTCTCCCACAGCCTCTGGAACTTGTTCTTGGTCTTCGGACTCGTCAACGTCTCTTCGGGAATCTCAACGCCTCTGACCGAACCGTAGCCACCACTTCCACCGCTATCGCCTGACTTTACCGCGGCGCAACCGCCATTGGACATCACGTTCAACGCGTTCTGAGGGACGGGCATCGACTCGATACGACCTCTTAGATATTCGGCGATCTTGGCCGGTCCGGGACTCCTCTGGTCGATCTTCTCGACGTCGTAGTTGCTGAGCATGGCGAAGAAACTCTCGCCCGAAGTGCTCATCACGTCGATCGACGACGCACTGCCGTACTCGCGTCTCAGAGCACCGATCACCCCTTTGTCCTCCATGACGTCCTGCTGTTCCAAATCGAGACTGCTGATGCTGCGATGGAGCACCTTGGGAATGGTCGGGCTCGAACCGTGTTGTCCTCCTCCTACACCAGCTCCAGACGACGTCTCCATGGCCGAAACCTTAATCCACCGACCGTTTCTTTCGCTTTGTGACCTGCTGCGAAAATGCGCAATTTGTCTTATAAATTGTGGACATTTATACTTGGGGTTAAAGTAAATATAACTTTTTCGACAAAACACGTTCTTTTATGATGCATAGTAACATAAATTAAGAATTAAGGCAATGTAGGACTACTGAATAGGTGAATATACTTAACTTGGGGAATTTTAAAAGAAAGGTCTCTTTTATTTTATTGCTACAAAACTAAAAACGCGAACTTACGATTAGACTAATCAGCGATTGTACCAAATCGCACGCAAATTGGTTGCCGTGCGAAATGTGAAGTGTGTTTTATCGACAAAATGAAACTTTTACATGTACTTTTTTAACCACTACTCGTACATTACACTGAAAAATAAAACTGACCGATGAGGAGAAGTTCGCAGTTGGTGTTGATTGCCCGGCGGAGTCAAGAAGCGACTCGACGACGAGGGAGGGAACTTGTCGGCCGATCCGTTCGCGTAGCCGTTGTTGGCGGCCATATTCAACCGGAAGCCACCATTGTTATTGTTCGTGTTGCTGTTGTGCGTGTGCTGTGTCGGAGTCAGTCCGATGGCATTGCCGCTGCCTCCTCCGTTGCTCCCACTCCCGCTTCCGCTTCCACCACTACCATCGCCGCCTCCGCCGCCCGGATAACACTTGATGGTGTGGAACGAACGATTACGGCCACCGGTCATTCCGCCTCCGAGATCTGACGACGGACTATGCTGCTGCTGCTGTTCTTGCTGATGATGATGATTATGCAGTTCTTGCTGACGATGATGATGATGATGCTGATGGAGATGAAGATGCTCGTCAACTGTGGTCATCGCTTGACCACTGACAACCACTCGTTGGCCCACGACTATCTTAGCAAGGGCATCCTGGGCCACCATTGTCATAAGCCATCATCATGGTGACGCTTTCATAACGTCATCGAGCTGCCGACAAAAAAATTACAAATTAATCAATGTTGCTGGTGGATTGGTGGTAAAACGCGTTTTTAAAAACCAAACCTCCAGGCCAAAAATGGGCAAGGATCGGCAGGCCCAAAGCGAGAAACACTCGCAAACCCTTTAGGCCGGAATAACTAGGCCTAGTGAAAATCTCAGACCTGTCTCGAGGTATGGCTTTTGAAACTTCCAGTTATGAAGGGAGATTAGTCAAAATTAGTTATCATCTGGAGTTCTGTAGGCCTACGCACATCTCGATCGGGTTACGCACTCAGGAATTTTGACTTTATTCTCCCTTCATACCCGGAAGTTACCAAAGCTGTCTTAACTCGAGACAGGTCTGATAATATGCACTAGTAATCCCGGTCTTAATGATACCAACTTGAGCAGTACAGGTTAGTGTACAGGTTGGTATCGCAAAGATTTATAAGTTTTATAACTTATAGGTCTAAGGAAGCCTTGAGGGTGACTTGAGACTGCCTTTCCAATGGAGACCTATGACTCCTATGGAGTCATACAGTCTCAAGTCGCGTTGAATTTTGAATTAAAGCTTTTAGAATTGCCCACATTAGAATCTCCCATTTTGGCTTGAGTGAATGAGTGAGGTTGGGCTAGTCTTACTTGAGTTTGTCTTATTCAAGTCAGCGTATGGTAGTTGAGAATTTCCATTGAATTCCATTATGGATCGCACGAGCATTCTCAAGATGGATAATGGCGAATGGATAATGGCATGCAAAGGAAATTCTCCGGAGCAAAAGCGTGAGTTCAAGTTTGTAGTTACTAGTTAGTGATACGGGCGTTTAAGAGTGGAATGACTCAACTCAAGTTACTCAACGCACACTTTTGTTTGAGTTGGCCTAAGCAGTTAGGCATATAACAAAAGGCTTTGTCGCGCGATAAAAATTGCACAATTCAAATCAGACTTGAGTTTGGCGTCGATTTGAATGAGGCATCAGGTGAAGCCAGCTTACTTGAAACTAAATTGTCAGATTTCATCTCAACTTGGTGAAGGGAATAATTCAAGAGATGCCAATTAAATGATTGGGCCGCCTGTCCTGAAGCCATTATCAATAGCCATAAATTTCAAATCACCCCTAAGCCTAGTTAAAATAATGGAAATATACGGTAATCGAACCTGGATCAGAATTCGAAACGAACAAACCATAAGGAAAAACCAGATGACGACGACGAGCGAACATCACCGAGTGCACCCCACCGTGAGAAATAATGACACGCCACGGTGGCTACGAGAGATATTTAGGGAGGAGTGCCCCCATATGGTCGTCCTGCCCACACAGGCGCGCACACACACACACACACACTATTCATAGAAATCAAAAATTATGAGTGCACTTCATGGCAACTAATTTCAGGGTGGATCCGCGCCACAACACCAACAACAATAACAACTTCCGCTATAGGCTTATTAGCGCTCATCAGCTCATCACGCATAATAATCCACTCTAACCCCATCTTCAGAAAGTAATTTGTAATCAAATTATTATTGAATAGGCTAGAACAAAAATCGTAGTAGGCCTATATGCGTATAATCCAAGATAAAGCTTAATCGCTTTAATGGAGTTATGGATTAGGAAAAACAATGGATGACATTTGACACCACGTGACTTCGTTCATAAAAATGCGTGCACTGAGAGCTTTTATCGTTGTGATCCTCAATGGCTTACTGAGATTACAACAACAACAATCACATCGTGGTTAGCACTTATTAGTAGAGACCGGATAAATATGCTATAAAACCCCATAAATCTATGCCTTCAGTATGTTCCTACTTCCTACAGTATTCCTGCAGTTCATATGCCGATATTCCGATATTTTACATTGATTACAATAAATATCCATATATTGACATCGATGTCCGGAAATCTTGATATTTGTACATCGTGCTCAATGGGGTATTGCATTGTTGATATTTAAGAATGAATTCATCAATGAATTTGCTGGGTCAACATAAAATTTCAAAATATTCAATTTTATGGAAAGAAATATTTCTGGAACAATTGTAATTTAC
>JAQIYI010000753.1:0-15786 GCA_034700265.1 Polyzonium germanicum | reverse complement strand
TGTCACCCAGGCTACACATGAAACTACATTATTAAAGTATAGGCCTACATACATGTCGGCCCACAATTGTACATATGACTTTAGTTAGGCCTAACCTTAATTAGATAATCTTAACACGTAATAGAAATCTTTATTACGTACATGTACATGAGGAAACAATGCTTTAATTAAAAAAATAATAACAGGTAGAGACATTCAGGATTTAATATACATGTTGCTGGGCCAGGAGCTAAATTGAATTTAACTAAGTTTAGAGCTAAGTATAGGCTGCTAACAACGTAATAATAGTTAGCGCTGGGCTGGTTGGGGCGTTGCCCCGCCATATAGCTTATCTCCATGCATGCATGAAGCGTACAATCCTCTATCGCCGCATTCCTGAGGTATTTGTTTCATCTTTGTCCTAGCTGTTCGCTCTTCTGGTTTCGATTATTGCATTGTATTACATTTTAATCGCAGATATGGACTTGACGTCACAGCCGCGGGTGTTTCTTCTCCCGTGAGCCGCTCACATTCTTCCTCCTACGACATGGACCGTGATTACGGATTATTATTGTTGCAGCTGGGTCGCCTTCTTTCACTTTGAAGTCTGAACTTTGTGCGCTTTTCTGTGGGATTCTGATTCGCGAATCGGTGACCCGACCATCCGAATACGATTTGTGTAGGCATCAGCAGTGTCACCTTCCTACAATTTTCTGCTGATGACCTAGCTAGCCGAGGTAATGTCCTCATGAAATATGGAACATCATATGGACAATCAATGTGCGTTTTAAAGTTGGATAGTTTTACTTTTAGTGTGGTATGGCTAGCAGCAGGTCTGCAAGTACAATGTACATGCATGCCAACATGGTCATTAAACGTACTAGGCCTACGTGGGAGGAAGTTTAGTTTTTGCAATGGAAAACAAAAATATTTCTGCAGTCAGGAAGTGCATAGTCTGCAAACGCACTGAAAACATGTTTTGTTTTGTGCCTAATTTTTTGTGTCTTGTTTCCTTTCCTCCAAATTGAACCCCTACTAGATTCAGTGCATGCATGCATGGACTACATGGCAAAAAATCTGAAAATGTGAACCAGATATTTTGAAGGGAGGGGTGAATTCTTAACGACTTATGAAAGGGTGTCCTGTCCCCTTTAAAGCTGCAATTCTACCAGAGTTCCGCTTTGTCCGGAGGGCAAAAAGCCAAAAATTGACAAAAACTAATCCTAAGCATAAAAACATTACAAAGTAGGCGTAATAATAAACATTAAAAATGAAACAAACTCAAGATTAAAATTGATTTAAACACAAGTATTACAAATTGAAATTTAATTAAACAATAAAAATTCAAATTCAATTAAGCATTAACAATTAAAATCTAATTAAAAATAAAAAATAAAAATTTAATAAAACATCAAAAATTAAAATTTAATTAAACATTAAAGATTAAGATTTAATTAAACATTACAAATTTAAATTAAACATTAGCCCAAACATTAGATATTAAAAATTGGGAAAACGATGAAACAATGAATGCAGATTTAACTCCTTTAAGCAATTGAAGTTAATCCTGCACATTAAACAGCTGTTAAATCATACAGTGGTGAGTTTTGCTCATTTTTACCCAAATCTTTCCACTTTGTTTGCACTCTAGCAACTTTCATTTAGCCTGCAATGCAACATCATACATTTCTATGCATCTAGGCCTTTGCATGTTGCGTGTGCCTTCAGGTTATTTTATTCAATTATTTTATTAATGTTTTTTTCTTCTCAGTTATTAGAGTAGGCCTACAATATAGACCGACTGCCGATCACTGCTGCTGGCTCCTCTAAGAACTGTGAACCAGAAAGAAAGTCAACTTGAAATATGCTCATAAAGGCCGTCAGCTAGCTATTTTGACGTCAAGACATCGAGAGTTCAAAACGCGGCAACGGTTTTTGACAAGATATTTTTCTCATTTTCTCGATAGAGCTAAAGGCGTATTTTATTTTATTTTTTATTCAAGTCATGATGGGCAGACAGGCTGCTGGCTGAGTGGTTTTTGTTCCGCATCGCGATTCAGATTGCAGCTTGGACTAAAGGTCACACGGAGGTGCGCGTCTTTGGAAAACTCTTGAACGCCGGCCGTCGTGGAGAACGTAGAGTTTGGCTGATTGAACGTGGTTCACGTCCTCCGCCTGCAACCTCATCAGTCATTTATAGGCCCACATATATTCCTTCTTAAATTGTGCATTATTTAGTATACATATCTATGCTTTCCAGTTTCCCTTATCGTGAACGTCCTATTTTTTGTTTTATCATGTTTCAGATAGGCCTTCATGCATGCCCAGCGTACCAAGTTCAGTCGACACTCGCGCATGAGTTCACGCGTAAAATTATCTCTACTCTGGATCCTGCGCAAATTCGCACCTTCAGAGTTCCGCGCCCGGGCGGGTAAAAGTAATTACCCGGCCAAAACTAATGGCTATTATTTTATAATATAATTTAATCGCTGGATTTAGTATGCTTTTAATTGTAAAATGCAAATCTGCAACGCACAAATAGACGCTGCAACAAATAATTAGCTAGAGCTACACGTAGAGGTCAACGTGAACGCTAAAGTATGACGTCATGTGAGCCGGAAACCATTGCATCGTATATTTTTAATATTTTGAGCAAAATAGTTCGTCGTTGTCGTCGTCTGCTTTTGCATGGCACTTTTGCCCGCCGGGTGGACAATTAAAGCTTGTTTCGCTCGGCTTAAACGGAACACTGAATGCGTAATACTTTAATGGGCTACGTGGTGGTGTAATTTCGTTTGATGCCGGAGACGTCGACCCACTTTCGCTCTTGCGTGTAAAAGTACAACATTGTGTGTAGTCTGGACGTCTCGGCTCCAACCTGCGAGCACCTTCAAAACTATTTCAGTATTTTATGTACCGGCACTTAATAGTTAATAGGCTCCTCCACTCTCTCTACCTTCTCAGGTCTTCTTATTTCGCGGAGCAATTTCTCTTGAAAGGTTTTTAGTTGTTTTTTCCTTCTCATGCGTTTCAAGGGAAATTAACTTTGTAGTTTATACGCTCTCTCTTCACGTCCATGTATCGACGTCTCCAGCTTGTCTTATCTACTCAAGTCAGCGTACTTTACACGCGAGACTTTCCGTAGAATTTTCCATTGAATCGCACTGGCGATATGACGTGCTACGGTGGTCTCGCTAGCTTGGACGATAGTTGCATCACACCAAGAATTGGACATTTTTATTTATTCTATTTTTTTTATTTATTTAAGAGGTTAGGGGTCAACAGGTCATAAACCCAATGCCATCTGAATTCGCCAGGGATTTGTAGTTGAGCAAGTTTTTTTAAAAATTTATTTGCCTTTTCTGCCAGGAAATTCCAAATCCAAAAGCCATTCCGTAATTATTTATATGGGCGTGGCTCAACTCGACATATATAATAGTGGGCCTACCCAGTAGCGCATCATGTAGCCTTCATAAATTCCTTCCGAGGAATTTTGACCAAGGATGTTACATGTGGACGAAGGCCTTTGGCCCTACGTATTTATTTACGGTTACGATTTACGATCTAGTGATTTTGTCCATTTGTATTATTACTTTCTTTTTTGACGATGGCACGTTGCCTGAGATATTGTGTATACAAAAAATTGTGCATTATCGTTGTAAAGCTAGGGGTCCATAATTGGGGCATTTGCCCTGTCGACCCCGGAATTCCTAAAATAAAAAAAAATAAAAAAAAATAAATAAAATGTAACAATACCATTATAAAGACGTAATTTTTGTTGTCTGTTTCCTGCAGCTTTGGATTTGGCCCAGCATAGCAACGTCCAAGATGCGTTCGTCATTGCAGTGGAACAGCAGGCGCGCGAACGGCTGGAGAAACTGTCGGCCCTGCAGAAGATCAAGGTACTGCAATTTAATTAATGCAATTTTCTTCAATTTTTCCGGTTTTTTCCATAATTTGTCGAAAATTCGCAACCCTGTCTGAGCCGCAATAACCGGCTGCTAACTTCTTTAAAACTATTTCATTTTGCAGCCCGTCGATATGACCAAACTGTCGAAGCAGTTGAGCCAGGAGTCGTCGTCGAGCAGCCACGAGGAACTGAACGGTCTGATCGAAGGCAGCCCCATCTACGTGACGTCGGTGCCCAACCTGAGTCTGTCGACGAGCAACCTGCTGGGCGAACAGAAGACGTCGCCGTCTTCGACGGAGAACGACAACAACAACACGAGCAGCAGCACCCGCGCCGTCAGTCGAGGCTCTCTGCTTCGAGCCAAAGGACAACATCCGGTGGCCGGTTCTGCGCCCGACCTCGACTTGTCCAGCCACGTCGACGATTCGGCGACCACGACGACTCATCCCAACAACGGATACGCATCGGCCTTCGATCAGCAGCAGCAGCAGCAGCCTTCGAGGACAACGGACTCGATTAGGAACGAGGAATTCGAGCTCGAGCTGCAGCAGGACTTGAGTTTCAGTCCGACGAACTTGGTGGCCGCGCCAGAGGTGCCGACCGCGAACAAGATGAGGGTCGGAGGCGGAGGAACGGGTCAGCAGCAGCCACACCATCATCACCATGGACACCATCATCACCACAGTGGACTAGGAGGTGCGTCGCCTCACCGCGAAATGGCCGTGGACGTGCCGGACAGCTTCAGAGGGTCAGCCAAGGCGCCTCCCAGGTACCCTCCGCCTCCCAAGGACGTGAATCAGAACCGGCCTTCGACGCCCTCCGACTCGAGGCACAGAGGCAACGAGAGTTTGAACTCCTCGACGACCTCGTCGTCGTCCAGAGGCGGACCTCCGCCTGTTGCGGCGAAGCCGCTGACTCACGGCGGCAGAGAGGACGCGATGATCGCCACGCGTGTGTTCACTCCGAGTGGCCGCGACTCGCGCAATCACCACCACCAGCGATCGGCATCCAGCCAAGACGTCCAAGAGACGTCGCTCACCATCGACGTGGTGGGCAACAGCGCGCAACTGCCGACGCCACTGCCGCGCACCATTCACAGCCCGTCGCGGACCAACGTCGCGGAACCACCGTCGGCTTTGGCGGACCAAGCTGCGGCCGAGCTGAAGCCCACGGAGGATCAGCTGGAACGCATGAGAAAGTATCAGGTGAGCAATTTGAATATAAGCTACCTTAAGCCCCGGTTTTATTTCAGTAACGTCTATGATCATCGAAGGCGTATGACGTGTGTCACGTCAGGCGCCAGAAAGTGTCACGTGGCGCCTCTCGATGAAGCGAATATCGTTTGCCGGAAGTGAGTTAACCTTATATTATTTCAAATAAATGCCCTAAAAAGAGCCATTTATTTTGCGAAAAAAAGAGCTAAAATTACAAAAAATATTATCTTTAATAATAAAGTGATTTGAAAAAGCTTAAACTCAAAAAGTCGAACTTCTTGGCGCCTCCCCCTTTAAAGAATGCTTTGCGGGACACATGTCATCATATCTGGAATGTCCCAACCCTCCAATGTCTGCTGTACGCCTTTACATTAGAGTGGCCTTGAGGGCCATGTGTTGAAAGCCCCCTTTCATTTAGGGGCTATTTTTATGGTTTCAGTGTTCGCAGATAACTGATTTTATGACCGCTTTCTGAGCATGCAGCTCTCTCTCGGTTGAACAGCTGGTCATCCAGACGGTTCCCACATCCTCCCACGCATTCTAACTGCACTTTTTTCAGTTTTGACATAATTGTTTCTTACAATGCGGGTGTTTCCACAGGCGAACACCACTTTGACACTTGTTTTAAATTATTTTTCATAAACATAATCCTGAGTGTGCGAAGAGGGGAATCCAATTTCATGTTAACTATAGAGGCAAGTGACCCTGGACGGACGCCTTCCGATGATGATCAGGCAGAAATAGCTGCTCGTACAATGTACATGTAGGTTGCGTGTAAATTGCGTCAACGAGCTTAGAATTGCCAAAAATAACTTAAACCCCTTCTCGTTCGCTTCGCTCGCTCGGATATCGGCTTTCTCATTTTTATTTCTGGTAGAAAAGAGACTTTTTTGTTAAATTCTCGCCATCGGTCCACCAGGACTACGACTACGCCCTCTTTGTCGCTGCTTGTAGGTTCAACTAATGACTCGAGCTTCCTGAGTCTCGCACATTCACGTATTGATTGACATTTTGGCTTGTTCCGTTTTTCTGTCTCCATTCTTCCTAGGCTATTGATTTTGTTTTGCATTACTTGGGCTCAGTCGGGATTGATCGATGAAGCATCCGTCGTTGTCGATCGATTGGCGACAGGCTGAGGCTCGCGTGGTGCTTGATGGCGAGACTCCACCCGGGTTTCAACGGGACGCAGCCCCATGTCTTCTAGACTTCCAACTTGGGTTGTCGTTGATTCGCCAGATGTCCCCTCTGTGTCGTGTTGCGGTGTCTGTGGCCTATTTGGCAACTATTAACCGTCGACGCTCCCACGGGGATGGCTAACGTGATTAGCTAAATTGCGTCTCGGTTATTGACACTTCCACGTCGACGTCTAAGTCAGACATCGATCCGATATGCGTTCGCACGCACTTTTACTTCAAGTAAATACAAATTGTAAATTAGTTGTCCGCACAAGCTAATCACTACTACGGTGCCAGACTCAAATCAGCCAAATGGCGCTCGTGATCTTAAGGCGAGGATGACAATGCCAACCAGAGACTTGAGCTTGTCTTACTCAAGACAGCGTTTTGCACCTGAGAATTATTTCCACTGAAATTCCGATATCGATCGAGCACGTGCATTAATCTCAAGATCACACTTTCAATCTGGAGAATGCACTTGCGATGGAAATTGTCACGTGCGAGAGGCTGACTTGAGTAAGACAAGCTCAAGTTCACCACATTGTAAAAACTTAAAAAAGGGTCACAGCCACACGTATTGACTGACATACTGGTAGATTTTAACCAAGAATCCCCGGCAAAATGTTCTCGCCACTAAAGACGCTTTTACAATAAAAGCTAAAACTATTTATCGATTCATTTTAGTCTTTCGGAGCACATTTTAGCTCGCATTGAAATACCTTACATTTGCATGGCTTAGCTTTTTACTCTGTGTGAACGCGTAAAATAAAACCATTCAGACTAAGATACGTGCATGGTAGCGCATATCTTAGCTCAACCATTGCAGTGCACGTTTTAGCTTTTGTTGTGAACGCGCCTTTATGCAAAGGAGGCAAGCAGCCTAGCCAAGTTTTCTTTTATTTTTTATTGCTGGCTTGCGCGCATACCGAACTTGAATGTTTGTTGAATCTTGAATTGAATTGTTTTTGGCTGAGATTTTTTGTTTGTGCAAATTTCGTTTGCTTCAGCAAACCCTTTTTAGCACGAAGGATGATGGGCGCCATCGAATAGCTAGGCAAGCATTAATCACAGTTTGGTCGCTCAAGTGGAAGGGAAGAGCGACGACGATGTTTTATTTATTGTTTTCGACTTCGGTCCACTGGATTCCAATCTCGTGACGTAGGCGACGTTACAACGTTGCCATAATCGCGCACTTCCATTGTCAATGTTTTTTCTATTCCTAGCCAGACTGGTCGACGTCTTCTTCGAGATCCTCATTTGGCTTTTGTTCTTTAATTAATTGATTTTTAGTGAATCGTCATTTGGCATTTTGTGAAATTAATTGATTTTCATTGATGGGCTGATTGATTGGTTCTTTATTTTTCAAAACTTTTTAATGCGATGCTATCGACGTCATCGCAGGAGGACATCCGGAAACGCCGCGAGGAAGAGGAACGCATTCACCGGGAGCAGGACTTCCTGCGGACGTCGCTGAGAGGCTCGAAGAAGCTGCAGGCGCTCGAGCAAAGTCCCACGGCGTCTCTCGTCTCCGGCTTTGACAACTCGGCTTTCTTGGTGGACGACGACCACCACCACGACGATGATGATCACGACGACGTGGACGTGGACCAAGACGAGGACGAGGATGATTCCAGTCGTCGACGTCGACGACCGTCTCCGGCACCTCTCAAAAGGATAGCAGGTTCGCGTTCATAGCTCACCCTTTTTTAAGGAAAGCATAATTCATAAGACATCAGTTGATTTCCACTGAAAGAGCATATTTTTAATAAGTGGCATAACCAGCATAATTACTTATTTTGAACTTAGGTTTAATAAATTCTTTTTGAAAATTTAATTCCTAAAACATCACCTGCCGTCCATCTTATTGTTGCTGCAGTTGATGATGATGATTAACATGATACAATTTATAGGCATTTCCGAGTTGATTGCGGCTCTGCAAAGGGTGCAAGCACATCTGATCGCCACCGGCCGGCACGAGGAAGGCGTGGCTTTGACCAAAGTGGACGCGCTTTTCAAAGACCCCGACTTCCAGCAAGCGCTGAAGATACACAACAAGGTGCAGCAGGTGTGCTGTTTCCGGACGCCAGCGACGCCTCTGTGCACGGACGCGCAAGGACTCACTCAAGAGGTCGGGCTCAGTTAATATTTTAACCTGTACAGGCCGCATGGTTTCATAGTTTCATCAAAGCTGTGCGTTGAACTTCTCCTCAAGATCCTGGGCTCGTTGCGCTCTAGTCGGCTGGCCGAGGCTTCAGAGCTGTCCGATTTGCTCAATCGGTACGACGTCGAGAGTTTGCTACTCGCGCACGACGCGATCGCCAAAAGAGAGGCCGTGGTCGCCATGTCGCCTGACGAGGAGCTGCTCGACAGGGCGTCTCAGTACACGGACGACAGCGTGAAAATCGTGCGCATCGAGAAGACCAACGAACCACTCGTGAGTGCTACTAGCCGGCCACATCCAAACGCATTTATTTGTTTATTGAGTTTTTCGTTACCGGTATTTATTAACTTAGGCTTACCGGAACCTGTAGTTATTCATTTATTCATTTTTGCGAATTATTCTGAAGGGTGCGACCGTGAGGAACGAAGGCGAGGCCGTCATCATCGGACGCATCGTCAAGGGCGGCGTGGCCGAAAAATCGGGGCTCCTTCATGAGGGCGATGAGATTCTCGAGGTGAACAACACGGAAATGAGGGGCAAATCGGTGAACGACGTTTGTGACATTCTCGTGAGTCTCAATAGTTTAAACCTTTTTTTATTTCTATCATTTATAGATTTTGTGATTTTAAATCTTAATGTGTTTTGTTACATTTTCAGGCGAACATGACTGGAACTTTGACTTTCTTGGTCGTTCCCACGCAGTGCGAGCCGACGAAACTGGCGTCGCATGAAACGGTGGTAGGGTTTACTGATTTTTCTTTGCGTTATCATAAGAAATAGGTGGCTCAAGAGGGTTGAAGTTATTTTTCCTACACAATTGCATCTTCTGACAGATGGCATGAGTATTATTTGAGTCACTCTGATTGATGGCGTCACTCGTTCATTTCACGCAGATGCACGTCAAGGCTCACTTTGACTACGACCCTGAAGAGGACGTTTACATTCCGTGTCGAGAGCTGGGCATCTCGTTTCGCAAGGGGGACATCCTGCACATACTCAACCAGGCTGATCCGAACTGGTGGCAGGCGTTTCGCGAGGGCGAAGACGACCAGTCGCTGGCCGGCCTCATCCCATCCAAGAGCTTCCAACAACAGTGCGTCGTACATCATTCTTTGATGCTCTATAAAACGTGCATCAAAAATCTTTTCTTTTGGAAAATAGGCGTGCTGCGATGGAGCAGAAAATCGTCGCAGACTCCAACAATCGCAACAGCGACGGCAGATCGGCGAAGAAAGGCAACACGTTGCTACTGTGCGCCCACAAAAGGAACACCAAAAAGTCCAAGACGAAGTTGAACAAAAAAGGAGGCAGTGGCGGTAGCGGCAGTGCTGGCACGCTCATGTACAACGCGAGCTACAACGTCGACAGCGTGGACCAGTTGAGCGTCGGTGGCAGCGTGGGAGAGCCTGACGACAACGAGATACTCACGTACGAGGAGGTGGCACTCTACTATCCAAGTGAGGAGGAGAATGTGATTGTATCCAAGCGAACGAAGGGAGCGCAACTCAAATGTTTTCTTTGCGCAGGAGCCAACCGGAAGCGACCGATAGTGCTCATTGGTCCGCCAAACATTGGTCGTCACGAACTCAGACAGAAGCTCATGGAAGACGTCGACAGATTTGCAGCTGCAGTACCTCGTACGCGTTTCCTTTTGTCTGTCCACCTTTCTTTGCTGTGTCTTAAATTGCCCTGGAAAGTAAACGATTTGCTTTGCAGACACGAGTCGTCCAAAGAAAGACGAGGAGTTGGACGGCCAGGATTATTACTTCATTTCGCGGCAGCAATTCGAGTCGGACATCCTCGGTCGCAAGTTCGTCGAGCACGGCGAATACGAGAAGAACTATTACGGAACAAGTTTGGATGCCATTCGAACGGTCGTCAACTCGGGCAAGATCTGCGTTTTGAACCTTCACCCGCAGGTGCGACAAACTCTAGAAAACGAAAAAAATCGAAACAACTCCGATTAAAGTGCGGTTTGATTCTCCTTTTATTTCTAAAGTCTTTGAAAATCCTGAAAGCATCCGATCTGAAGCCATTCGTTGTCTACGTTGCACCGCCCTTGCTGGCTACATTGAGGCAGAACCGAACAAAGATGGGGATCAACGCCAAGGTCTGTTTAAACAAAATTAATTTTTTGTAACATGTGGCTACTATTGCTCAGACCATTAGTCGCATTAAAAGCTAGCAACCTAGTTCGTTGATTTGTTCGCAATCTTCCCTCGTTTGATTCGCAGGACGACGAACTAAAGGAGATCATCGTGAAGGCTCGCGAAATGGACGAAAGTTACGGCCACTATTTTGATCTGGTGATCGTGAACTCTGACCTGGAACGCGCCTACGAACAACTGCTGCGAGAGATCAACGCGCTTGAGCGAGAGCCGCAGTGGGTTCCAGCTGTCTGGCTTCAGGACGACTGAATCCCGCAGGAATCCGCGGAAATTCTTGGATAGAAATAAACTAGGAGGAAAGTCGCAAGTATTTTATTTTTGTCTTCTTTTGAATGGCAAAAACAAAAGAGCAATCAAGGACACGACAATTTTATCTTTCTTTCATCAAAATGATTTTGTCTCTTATATTTGTTTTTCAAAAGTTTAAATTGCACATTTAATAGAATTTGGAGAAAAAAATAAGACACGTAAAAGTACTCGAAATTTAAAAATAAAAACGAGTGCACACACGATGCTAGCGACTGCCCTTTGACCTTCTGAATTTCGATCCTTTTACCTGACATTCCAAACGGAAATGGAATCGATCGACTTGCGGGAAAATCAACATTTCCAATTTGTTTTGGGTCACAAATATAGGATTATTAGGGTGAAGATGAGAAGAGACTTTGTAAATACAGAGATTAATAAGTTGTTAATTGTTACCGGTATCACGTTCAATTGTTGATCGAAATCTTAACTAACTCAATCTAATAATTACTCTTATTTCCCGTGTCTAGAACTAATTAGCTAGAATAATGACCCCCTTTAAGCGGTAGCTGATTATTTCGTGTTTACTTTTGGGGCTGCTCACCATTTCATCTTATCTTGATCTATCGTTCCCACTTAAAGTGTACACAACTGTACAGTAGCTTTCTTTTTTAAAACGCCTACAAAATAAATGCTTAAATCTTAAAAGAATCAAATGAAAAACCCTCCATTTTATTTCAAATTTTATAATAAAATTCTCTGAATTGGTCTGGTTTGTGGTCCCGGCGGTGTACGAACGCACAACCTTCTGATTACCACAAACCAGACCAATTGAGAATAATTTTCTTATTAAAAGTAAAAGGTCAAAAGCCAAATGAATTTTTTTAATTTATTGTGCTTTATTTCCCTTCCAGTTTTTCCAAAATGGGTTCCAGGTGCTCTAGCAGTTGATCGTGCGTCAGTTTAAAATCGCTGTCCATCCAAGGTTCGAGAAGAGAGTCCAGGATCATGGCGTATTGTTTGGTGTTTCGAACGCCACGTTCTAGAAGCACGTGGCCGTCGATCGGACATCGTGGAGGATCCCAGCGCAGGAACTCTTCCATTCGATCGGTCTCGCCGCGATATTTGAAGATCTCGGCCACCCGTTCCACTTGCTTCTTCTTTTGGCCGCCGCTGCGACAGCTGCGAAGCACTAGAAGCTGGTATGGCCTCAGTGGATGGTGCTTCTCTGGATCGGCGACAGGTTTATCGTCTCGATGACCGACCACGAAGAGACCCAGATCGCGCTCGTCAGCCGACAGCTTTAGCCGGCTGTGAAATCTCATCATCTTATAGGCAAGAAAATAGTTGTATTCAATCAGTGAGCCTTCTTAATTTAAAAAAAGATTTTTCTTAAAAAATAGACCTCTTGTTCGTTCTTCAGTAAGGTCGCTACTGTGGTCATGGGTTGAGGGTGGAGGGCCCGCATTCGTCCGTAAACGTCCTTGAACCTTTCAACTGGCGGATTTTCTGGAAGTCCTGCAGATAAAACAAGTAGGCAAGACTATTTTATTTCTCCACAGAGTTTATCAGAATTAAAGCCACACCGATAAACGAAGCGAGGCCAGCATCGAGCATAAGTGGAACGAGGTGACCAACGTGGTTCCCCATCAAAATCTTCTTAAACTCGAGCCAAATCCTTTCGCCAGAGATCTCTGCGAGACGTGAGACTTTGTAAGTTTCGTTCTTTTAAAGAGTTTTTTAAAGTGTTATTTTTGGATTACGCACTGGCCAGCCCAGAGACGTTCTCCTTGATAGCATCCAGAGTGGTCTTCTCGTGGTGGTCTGGATGTATTGCGATCCGACCATAGAACCTAATAAAGAAATATTCCGGCCGTATGAGCATTTAATAATTTATTTATTTTTTTTCAAATTATGAAACCATTTTACATTTGACAGAACTCTGAATGCATTAGTTAGAGTAGGCGTTAGAAACCTAATTAGAACTTACCTGAAGTAACGAAGAATGCGCAGGTAATCCTCGCGGATTCTTTGGCTGGGATCTCCGACGAAGCGAACCTTCCGCTCAGCCACGTCTTCCAGGCCACTGAAATAGTCGAATACGGTGCCGTCCAAGCCGAGAAACATAGCGTTAACGGTTAAGTCCCTGCGATTCGCATCCTTTTGCCAATCGGTGGTGAACTGGACTTGGGCGTGCCGTCCATCTGTTGCCGTATCGATTCTTAGTGTAGTCACCTTGGAAGAAAAAAAAAGGTTGATGATCACTGCTCGACAGCCAACTGATGCCAGACAAAAAGAATTAAACAAAAAATTTGGATGATCACGATTTGCTGCTGATCGAATGATTTAAATTAAAAACCTCAAAGTTTTCCTTGTCGTTGATTCTAGTGGTGATCGTGCCGTGAGACTCGCCTTTCGTGTTGATCATCCTGATGCCCTCTGCGTCGAAGATCGCCTTCATTTGGTCCGGAGTGGCCGTCGTCGCCAGGTCAATGTCCTTTGGCGATTCGTCCATGAGCAGATCTCTCACTGCACCGCCGGCTATCCTCAATTCGTGGTCATGTCTGCGAATACATGTGTGCGGTACCGGTAAGCAAAAAATATTAAAACTTTTCCATGGAAAAGATGGATGAAAATGAAATCATGGGGAAATGGCCTTATTTGGTCAATGTAACAGTGTCTGATTCTGAATTAGCAATTTTTATCGTTCAACCCGACAGAACCTTTTGTTTGACCACTGATCAAAAGATTTTGTCGGGTCACGCGATAAAGATTGCACAGTCCGTCTTACTTTAAAAAAATTGACTGCAATTGTTTGAGCTCGTCAGTGAAGAGTGCGACGAATTGCGGTTTCTCACGAACGCTTATCGTTTTCATGGTGGTACCGTGGAGTACCGTCGGTACGGAACTAACAAAATATCTGACCGTCGGCAGTCGAAAGAAGGCGGCGAACATACCAAGAAATCGGCCTAATCACGACGGACCGGACGGAATGAATTCAGATTCTAAAATCACTGGGCGCCGCCATCTTTAAAGCACCCGATTAATACGTATTTCCGGTCGATATGTCACTAGCGTCTAGAACTGAATGATGCTCTTGCCTTATGCGCATGCGTAAAAGCACATTTCTCCGCTCTCCTGTATGGCATGCATGTGATATTTCCCGCTAAAAAAATTAAATTGACGTTTGCAAATGATGGCCAAGGATTTTGTGAGAATAACAACAAAAAAGCGCGTTTTAAGGTCTGAATTTTTAATATTTTTTATTGTGTTGTTTACACTTTTGTCGGGTGTTGGCTAAAAATCCGGACTTCAGAAAGGCGATTTTGTTTCAAATTTTGTTTGATTTTGGCGAACGTTCAGCTTTTTAATTATGACGCCATTTCCGGTTTGAAGATTTCTGCCGCTAGAGAATTGTGACGGAACTCGATCTTTATGACGTCATCGCCAAACGATCGATAGCAATCAAAGATGGCGGCCGTGTTGTTGTTGTCGTCGTTTTCGGTTGGCGAGATTTGGCGCGTCTTGTTTTGACATTATTTTTTGACGTTTGGAAGGAGGGAGAGCGAGGAAAAATCAAGAGGACGACGACGACGAAGAAGATGGCGGCGCTTCTTCGCGAACGCGATCGCCGGAATTATTTTCCACTGCGCGATTTCGCCTCTGTGCTGCGACTTTTCAGGTGGCAATTGGAACGCGAGGGCGGACCGAACCTCAGTCTGCTGTCCGTCATCGTCGGCGCCATCGAAAGTTCGTTGACGACCCCGGCCACGACGACCAAGACAACTTCAGTGGACGTCGCCGCTGCCGCTCCGGACCAAGATGACAAGCCGTCGACAGCTGATCAGGCCGAAATAAAAGTCAAGGTTCGTGGTCGTCGAAACAGCAACAAAAACAACAAGTCAACGATTTCCTTGAAGGACGTCGACAGCAGCTTGGTCGACGTTGACAACAACGACGCAGATGCGAAAATCGCCTTGCCGCGGCCACTGCAGGCCTCCAATATCCTCGATCTGTGCGAGAAATTCCGTGCTCACATCAAGGGCTCGGTAGATCTGAGCGAGCTGCTGACGACGACGACGACCGGCAATCGTACTTCTGCAGGCCACTACGCCACTCGTGAACTGGTGAAACGCGTCTCGGACGTCATCTGGGGCTCGTTGGCCAGAAGCAAGAACTGCTACAAAGACAGAGCCCACTTGCAGACCCTTTACAGCTACCTGACCGGTACGGTATACAAAGAGCCTATTTTTTTAATCATCAAATACACGCGATTATAACCATCAACCATGCAACCTAGGTCCTTCACCGATTTTAATCAAAATTCTTAGGCGTAGGAAATCCCTCAAAATATCGCCTCGATCGCAATTGCGACGCAAAAGCAAAACGCGTCCAAAAAAAATTGAATGTTTCTAATCTAGGCCTATAGCTACGACGTAGGCATGGCGGGCTATCTTGGAAGCCACGTTCTCGCTCGCCGGCGCTCAGCTGACCTTGAACTTCATTCCGGATTCGCATTGTGCGTGGGTGGAAGAGCGCTCTTTTCACACAGCTGAGCGCCTCGACTTTCCCCCCTCATGATTCAGGATTTTTCCCGCCACAAGCCTTTACCCCTTTTGGCCCAATGATCTATCGATCGATGGTTGTCAAGTGACGGCGCATATCACGTGACGCTCACTTATTTGCATTAAAACAAAGGCGGCGAAAAGTTGAATGCTTGCATAATTTGCATAGCCTAATTTAATTGCAACGATTAGACCGAGTCACCGAGGTCTAGGCGCATCTGTTTAATTTGAGTTTTTTTTCCTATTTCTATAAGGCAACAAGTTGGACTGTTTCGGCGTGGCTTTTGCTGTTGTTGCCGCATGCCAGGTGCTTGGATTCGAGGACGTTCATTTGACAGTGTCAGAGGATCACGCGTGAGTTCCAAACA
>JAQIYI010000752.1:0-15801 GCA_034700265.1 Polyzonium germanicum | reverse complement strand
GGGCAATAAATAAAGTTATTCAATTTTTATTTGCGCCTCTTGTTTTCTACGCCATCCCTCCTCGCGGCTACTAAAGTCTGAATTCAACAACATTTATCAAGAGTTTATCGCGCGATCGTTGAAATTCGAGCTTCGATCTTTAATGATCTCGACATTTAATTCCCAAAGCTGGAGAATCAAATCGAATTTGCGACTTTGGATTAACTCGTACGACTTTGGAGTGTCGCACGACGTCGCGCAGCGCGATTATCATCGCATCACAGTAAGATTTCAAGATGAATCCGGCGACTCATAATCGTCGATGCCGGGTAGCCATCGTCGGAGCCGGAGCCGGAGGACTGGTGGTTTGTCACCGGCTAACGTGCAAATCATCCAAAGACGATGCAACTAATTATTCCTCGACAACGACGACGGTCGAAGACGTCGTGAAGCCTCCTCGACCGGTCATCGATGTCACCGTGTTCGAACAGACCGACCATGTCGGTGGCACGTGGTACTACGCGGATCGGACGACTGGGACCGAGGATCACGACGGCCGGCTTCCGAAGGCGGCGAGCATCTACAAGAACCTCAGGTCCTATTTCTCGGCGACGCTTTCTTCCTAACTTTGGTTCGCAGGCTTAAAACAAAATAACCACCTCTTACTATTAATTGTGGTTCTGTAATGGATGATTTTCTTCCGGAAGTCCAGGCGGTCAAGTCCATCGAGGTCTTGCAAACAAATATTTAATTTCCGCTCAGCAAGGACGAGAATTTGACAGGAAGCTCACTTTGACGATGCATGAATTTGAATCTAGGGTGTCCAATGGTCGTTGCCCAATTGAAAACGCAGAGGTCTTAAAAAGCGATTTTTTATTTTTTTTTATTTTTATTTTATTTATTTATTATCAGAGAAGACAAATTGGCATTTATACAATAACAATAGGACTAACTGACTAGCAGACGCAGGTGTCATTTGAATATACTGGAGTCCTTCGATCGCTCACACGATTGTCAATTAAAGTGTCTGACCAGCTTCCATTAATTGCAGGACTAATTTGGCCAAAGAAGTGATGCCGTACCTGGACTTTCCGTTTCCCGCGAAAGGTCCGTCGTTCGTTCATCACACTGAGGTCCTACGCTACCTGAACGACTATTGCGACGCGAATGAGCTGCGAAAGTACATTCAGGTAGGTCAGAAGCGAAATAATTAAGCGTTTGATTGCTTATCTTTTCTGCCATCTTTGTGTCTGTTGCCAATTAAGTTCAACGTGAGGGTGACAAAAGCGTGGCCTTTTCAAAGACCCGCAGCTGCAGCTGATGCTCGAGGCGGCAGCAAGGACGTCGACGCAGATCGGACGCACTACTGGCACGTCGAAACCGAGCTGATGGACATCCCATCCGGCAAACGCACGTCGAGTGTTCACGAATTCGACGCAATCGCAGTTTGCAACGGGTGACGATCGAGAATATATATAGTGCGGCCATGAGTGCTGCTTATTCCCACGTCTTCTGATTGTCTGCATATCCATGCAGGCATTACTACTTGCCGAAATACCCGCAAATCCCTGGACTCAGGTCCTTCGCAGGCTTGATGCACAGTTACGAGTACCGAGTGCCAGAGCCGTTCGCCAAAAAGCGGATCGTCTGTCTGGGATCCGGGCCTTCGTCGTGGGACATCGCCCTCGAAGTGTCTCGACAGGACGCACGAGTGTTCCTGTGCAGCAAAAAACCGTTGCCGTTTAGCTTTCCGGCGAACGTTCGACCGATGCCATGGCCGGTGTCCTGCGACGTGGATCGAGTCACGTTCTCCGATGGCCAAGTGATCGAGGACGTGGACGTCATAGTAGTTTGCACTGGGTACGGTATAGCTCGACAGGCTTTATTTTTTTGATTGAACGCTGACGCGTAAAGCTCGATGATACCCTGGTTGAGATTCGAATTTCCGTCATAAACAGATACCAGTACGATTACCCGTTCCTGGTCGAAGACCCCAAGTCCGATCGCCCGTTACTGCGCGTGGTGGACGACGGCAACCGAGTCGGACCGCTCTACAAGCACATGTTCCACGTCGACCACCCCAGCCTGGCTCTGTTTGGCGTTCCGAAAATCGTGGTGCCCTTCTGTCTGATGGACGTCCAGGCGCAGGTGTTCAGGAAGACGCTCGAAGGCGCCGTGCTCCTGCCGTCGAGCGAAGTGATGCGGGCCGACGAAGAGCGTCAAGTGCAGGCGTCGTCCGTGGCCCCGGGCCTTGCGCCGTCGAGGCACTTCCACAAGATGAACCCGGCGAAGATGAGCCGTTACATCGAAGACCTCGAGGAATTCGGCGGCGTCGAGCATCGAGTACCGCCGTTCGTCTACAAAATGTACGCGGCGGCCTTGGACACCATTCCGAAGCTGGGCATCGACGCATATCGAGAGCTCAACTATGGCGCCACTCACGACGACTTCTTCATGCGCAATCTTGACGGCTCGCCGATATAGTTGAATGACTTTGTCAGCCTAGAATGAGCTGGGCAGCTATGCCTGATTTATGACTGATTTGCACTGTGCAATTGTTGTTAATAAACAATTTTAAAAAGCCTTGGAGTTTTTATCGGCTCTTTCAGTTCTTGTCATGGCGGAATTTTGGCATTTAAACCGTGGAAATCAATATAAAGCAATGCCACTGGAGACTGCATAGTCAGAATGTTGAATTTGCCCATGGTACAGTCGCAATTGGGCAAATACATTGACATTGGCATAGACAAGACTCTGACCACTTTGGTTATTGATCTTGATTGGCATGGATCTACCCATTGGCATGGTTAAAATGGCGTTAAATCGCCTTTTGCAAAAAATCTCTAAAGACTGTCCTCTTTGGAGTTTTTTTATCGCTATTTTTCGCTTCAGAATTGGCATGGCGGATTGTTGGCATTTTACCCTGGGAGATTGATAGATTTACGCCAAATGAGAAGAACTTCATTGGTGACAATCTTCAATTTGCCTATGATTAGGAAAATTGCGGCTCTATTATTGGCAAAATCAACACTCTGACCACTCAGAGTCTCCATTGGCATTGGCCTATAGCCATTGGCATGGTCGAAAAGGGCGAAAAATCGTCTTTTGAAACCGGCAACTGGAGTTATTTGGTCAAACCGGAGATGGACACCAAACATCGTGTTTTGTCCTCCAAGGGGAACAAATATTGCATTACACAATTTATACATTTATATTACAATAGAAATCGTATTTCTACATTTGACCTCATAATTTTGTTAATTTTTTTTTACATGATTACCCCTTTGTTAATACCAGTTCTAGATCCCATGCACATACCACGAGATCTAGCTTCTATAGCCTCGATGCGATCGAGCAATCGGATTGAAAAACCGGATCCTAGAAGATTTCACCGAGATGCAATTAAGCACGGATTGTGAAATTGTCATAAATAAAGCGCTCGATTGATCCCAGCATAAACATCACTTGAAAATTGTGCACTCTTTAAGTTCAGCCACGAAACACCTGTAAGCTTGTAAAAGAAGATGAAAAACCAGTAGTTATAGTAATGCAAACAACGAGTTCGTCGAACTTATTAGTATCTAACAAATAAAAACATGCAATCTTTTCTGCTTTCAAGACCGCGCGCATCAGCTAGAAATATGCGGAAGCCTAATTCTAATCGAGAAAAAAATATACACCAATACACGTAGGTGATGGCCTTAAGGGCATCAGAAAAATTCATTAGGCCTGCTAAAGAAGCATTACAGAATATAGCCAATCAAAAACAGCTTTTTGTGTCTTGGCAATGGTTTTAATATTCTGTTTCTTGTTGCAATGAGATTTTCAATTTGTAATTACTGATAGTGAGTGCACAATAGCCTTGGAGAAGTTGGCCAACGAATTGAGTCGCGACTCGACTGCAATTGGATATATAGCGTTGATGAATCGGATTCCTTGTCAAATTTTCATGAAATTTTAACTTTGTTTGTTGAAATTTGAGCCATATATGTGCGCATCACAACACAACATGGCGACGATCAATTGGAAACCCGTCGCCATTGGCTCATTAATGGTCGTCGTCGTCGTTTGTCTGCGCATTTCGGACGCCGCAACAAAGCCCAACATAATCATCATGCTAATGGATGACGTCAGTATCAATTTTACGTATAGGCCTATAGTAATATGTTTGTAGGCATCGATCAGTACTATAATTAGTCGTCAATGTTTTGAACGATCTAAGAACTTTAGCAGACTCAAATGGCAGGTGTTCTGCCATTTGAGTGAATGACTCAGTCAGTCAGCCCTATAATCATTATTATGCAGGCAGGGGGCTATTTGTATGTAATGCAATTTGTATTACAAATATGCAAATAGGCCAATCATAATCAATGCATTTCTATCGACAGATGGGTTGGGACATTGGTGCTTTTGGAGACGCCAACAATGAGACTCCATTTTTGGACCGAATGGCCAGCGAAGGCACGAGGCTCACAGATTTCTACGTGGCCAATCCACTCTGCTCACCCTGTACGTAGTACAATTCGGGCTATGTAAATGAAAACTGAATCATCATCACTTTACTTGATTCCGGTTGTCATGATTTCAAAATAGTCACATGGTATGATGAGATTTGATTCATATCCGCATTATGTCTGACAAATCAGATGGTGATTTCATTTTATTTTCACTCGATTTTTTTCATCTTTAATAAAATAACCATAATAAATAAAACTGTAAATATTACATATTATATAAATATTAGTAATGGATAATATAAACACGATTTTTGACGCTGAATTATCAGCTCAACACCATAAATGGCGATATCAAATTACTAGTAGGTCTACATTACGTGTAATTACATATTTTTGTTGTTGTTTTTGTTTTATTATTTTATTTAGGCCTACCATCTATTACGTTATTATGGTTATTATATTATGTTGCATAACTTGATATAATTACGGTATATTTTAATGTTTAGCGCGAGCGGCGCTGTTAACTGGGCGTCTGCCAATCAGAAACGGGTTCTACACGGACAACGAGCTAGCAAGGAATTGTAAGAGCAATATTTTTTATTTTTATAATTAGGCCTACATTCTGTTAATTAATAAAAACATATTTGCTACGGTGTAGCGCACATGGTGAACTACCATGCTGAATTGAAATAATGACTTGAATAAATTCAATTAATGATTATATAATTAATGTGAAATTTATTTAACCAACAAACAAACTCAAAAGCATTATTAATTAATCATAAGTGAAAACAAAAATCCTGAATATCTTTTTCATCAAACATTCTCGATTTTGACTAATGGACCTAAATTAACTATAGATAATGAGTTTCGCGTGGAGTGTAAACCCCTAGTTTAAAAACTGTGATTCACATTTATCGTACGTGCGGGGTGACTCCAATAACTACGTCAACAAACGCACTTTCGGTTTGAAAATATGACGCAATCAAAGACAAAATCAAACATTATTTAATTTTATTTGCGTTTAATAAACATGCGAGATTGTATGTTTGTGAGCGTTTGAACTTTTAGGGTTCATTGAACGCTCAATTTGTTTGAATAAACATTTTGTTTAAATACATCCATTCCCATGATCAATGACTTCTTCGATCAAGGATTACAATTAAGGAGTTTTCATAAATATAACATAGGGGTTATTCCATATAGGATTAATACATCTGTACAATTTCCGTAGCAAGTAACGTCAAATTTTCTGTTGAAACAAATTGCTGATTTGATACGTTACGCGTGAATTCGTGTCAAACAGCTTACGCGCCGCAGGGAATCGTGGGCGGAATTCAGGACTCGGAAGTCCTGCTCTCTGAAATCCTTCGCGATGCCGGATACGTCAACAAGATAATAGGAAAATGGTACCGGTAGTACATAATGTAATTGGCATCATTCTATACTATAGATTGACGAACTCAAACTTGTCTCAAATGAAATATTTATCTCTTTTGTTTGTGCATGTGTGTGTATCAAATAAAGGCATTTGGGGAATCGTCCCGAGTTCCTGCCCACCAGACATGGCTTCCAGGAATTCTACGGCGCGACCGACTGCCATTTCGGTCCGTTTATCAACGCGAGCCAGCCAAACGTAGCGTTCTATCGGAACGACGAAATGATTGGAAGGTCAGAGGTTATTTTGTAAAATAAAAATCCTCCAAAGTCATATCGCTTAAAAAGTTAAAAACAAAAAATCCTTGCATTTGAAATGAGTGAGTCTTGAGTATGAACACACACTCAAAAGTCGGAAACATATCTGATTGGCTGAACTAAGTTACACGTAATATTGATTTCACCCTAAGGTACTACGAAGAATTTGAGATCACATCGTCCGGCATTTCGAATTTGACACAATTGTACGTTAAGGTAGGCTAATGGTCATCAGGAGTCAGATATAATTAAGGCGACCCCAAAGCATATAATTTTGCTAACTATTAATTAGCTAAACTGGCCGTATTAGTGATTGGTGTCTTTAAAAAGCCAAATTTTAAGTAATTAAAAAGGATAATTTGCTATAAAGGCATAACTTAGAATAACGAGCATAATTTAGCATTTTTCTTTTTGACAAAAATTATTGTAATTTTATTGTAATAATTATTGTAATTATTGTAATTATAGGTAAATTATATGTAAAAAGCATCAAAATTCGTCTAAAACTAGTCAAAAATCCTAACGATTTGTTTAAAATATTTCATCAGAATAGGCTATTAATGCTAGCGCCTCCATTATTAATTATTACGAAATGAAATTAAGGAAGCCACAGATTTCTTGGAGGCGCGGGTCAACGACACTCGGCCGTTCTTCCTCTACTGGACGCCGGACAGCAACCACGGCCCCGTTTTCTCTTCGTCCGAGTACCGACACACGAGCCGAAGTGGAAAGTCTGAATCAAACATATCACAAATTTCAGCGTCCAAATCTCCAATCAGAATCAATTTTTTTATTTATTAATTTTTGTTCCTTATTATTTCAAAGATACGGCGATTCGGTGCGCGAGATCGACAGCGGTGTCGGCGCTATTTTGCAATTTCTGCGGGACAACAATTTGGACAACAACACGTTCGTGTTTTTCACGTCCGACAACGGTCCGTCCCTGTTGGACAAATCAGACGGTACCATATATCCCCTAAAAATATAGTTTTTTTAAAGGAAAATCGTCCCATAAGAGTAAATATTTAATTAGTGTCGCTAAATAATTAATTAGCTTTTTTGATAAACATTAAAAGCTTGATTTTGCGTGACAGCCGGAAGCAACGGACCGTTTCTTTGCGGCAAGCAGACGACGTTCGAAGGCGGAGTTCGAGTGCCAGCCATCGCATGGTGGCCCGGTCACCTTCCCGCCGGAAACGTCTCGAATTACGTGGCTCGCGCCACCGACCTTCTGCCCACCGTGCTGGACTTGGCAGGACTCAGTCGACCGGACAACGTCGTCCTGGACGGGGTCAGCATCAAGGATGCTCTCGTCCACGGAAATCAAACAGAAAAGTACGTCCACCAAGCAAACTTAATCAATTAGGCTTGTTCGAGGGTACACTTCTAGTAATTGTTATAAAACATTAAATTAAAGTGTGATAAATTATGCATTTTTTTATTCATATAATGGACAGTGCCCGTTTTATCGATAATAATTATCGATTATTATTGCTTTCAGGCCAGTGTTTCACTACCGTGGCAACGAACTGTTCGCAGTTCGCAACGGCCTCTACAAGGCGCACCTCTGGACGTTCACCAATTTCGTCTGGCAGTTCGAAAAGGGCGTCGACTTCTGTCCAGGACAGAATGTGGACGGCGTCACCACTCACGATCAGATGAATCACACAGCGCAGCCGATACTGTTCGACCTGGGGCAAGATCCTCATGAAAGATTTCCGATAAGGTGCAGTATGCGAACAACGTGTACCGGGTTGTCTTATATATAAGATCAAGGCCTAACCGCATTAATCATATTAAGATTCTAAATTTGTATGCATTATTTGTTTAGTCCACATTCGCTTCTCTACGAAGATCAAGTGAGCCGAATACGACAGATCGTCGAGGACTTCCAGAAGGACCTCGTCGTTGCGCAACCTCAACTCAATTGGTGTGACAACGCATTCATGGTAATTGGTATCCTATATAGTCTGTAATATACGTTATGACCAATTCAATTAAATATTCAAACATTTCTTCTTCTTCTCTTAACACTTTTGGCTTTTATTCAAACATTTATGTCGAATATCTATTCACAGCAATCGATAGCAAACTATCGATGCTTTTGCTATCTATCACCAGCAATCGATGATAAAATATCGATGTTTTTGCCGAGTACAATATAAAAATATGGTTTTATTTGACATATTTAGGATATCCATGGCCATGTTTGGCAAAATATGGTTTTATTTGACATATTTAGGATATCCATGGCCATATTTGGCAAATTCATTTTCAGAAAACACATTTTATTTGCAAATTTACAATTTAAGAGATTAGATGGGCCTGCATGTAATCACAAATGTATCGAATATTTGTGGATCGATGCATGATATCGATTGCAATTACAAGGCGAATATCTGAATTCTAAACAAAAATGCCCAAGGTAATAATTGAATTTTTGTATCATTTTAGAATTGGTCTCCACCTGGATGCTCGAAGCTAGACAAATGTCTTCCGGTACCACCGTCTAACCCATACAAATGTGTTTGGGACCATTAGGTGTCATATTAAATAAACACGTAGTCAACTTTACTTAGGCTAATCTTTGAAAATGAATGCCATTCATCGCCGAAAGAACTTGTTTTTTTTATTAATGTGTGAACTGAGTTTTAATTAATGAGCACTTACTGTATGTTTGTTTGAGTGGGAGTTCTTGAGATTTCCAGGGAAACCTGTTACCATACGGACCAAATATGTTTGAATGTTTCAATAATGGTTGCCGTGGTGTAATATATGACTACTGTCGAATAAAAGCAGCGATCAATTTGAGACAAATCAAATCTGCGTTGTCAGCTTGCAATTTAATCTGACGCCAAAACAAATACACGCCTCATGCGTACCAACTTAAAATATATTGCAAATCGTGTTGGCCAATTAATTAAAGGATTTAATTGATGATGTAAGCGTGCAATCAAATTCGTAAGTAAATAACACATCCATGACAAAAAATCACGCTATGATTTGGAGTCAGCTGAGACCAATATGGTCAGAACCAAACTTGAGGTAAGTTGGAATAAAATTATATCAAGATTTAAAGTACGGTCCGCAACGATTTCCGAAGACATTATCCTCACCACAAAGTAGGCATAATAACAAGATTACATAAGATTAAACAAGATTACTAGTTATTACACTCATGAAGCCGATTACTCAATAGGAATTTTCGTAAAATTAATTATTTAGTAAGATTTTTTGTCATTAAGAATTCGTACTAATTTTCAAGCAAGATAACTAGTTATTACACATGAAGAAAATTTGGATAAGACAGTCTTAAATGATTCAATTGATTATTAGGAATTTTTTTAATTAATTAGGCCTGATTAGTAAGATTTATTCATTAAGATTTTATATGCCCTCACACGAGCAATGCTCTTGAGGGCTAATGTACCGAGGTTAACATGGTGTAAATAAAACAAAATTAATCGAAAAAAAAAATTATTACCGGTACTGGTAATCTTAAGAAAGTTTTTTAGAATTATGGTAATTAATGGAGTTCAAGAAATTACTAATCAGAATAATAACTAATGGTGCGTTCCGACTAGAACAACTAACTCCAGTTAATATTTTAGTAATAATGTGATTTTATAAAGCTACTTTTTGCCGCTGTTTTTCTAGGATCCATTTGGAACCGAATAAGGGCAATCGAATTAGAAGAAGACATCAGTAGCAAATATGCTACAAGTATCTTCAAGACAAGCATCAGCACTGAAGAAACCGAATTTATGAAGAAATATATTTAAAAATTGCCAATTGTCGTGAATAAGCTGTGTAAATGAGTGAGAAAATGGAGAGAAAGTTGTCCTCTGTCACTGTTTTGCTCTGTACGTCCACAATGTCCTGCTAGCTTAGTTTTGTCCATCATTTCTCACGATTCATCTTCATGACCATCATCATCATCATGAATCCATGATAGTTTAAATATTCTGTTTCATAACGGAACACTATAAATAATCGTTTGCAATTGTATTTGTAAAGCTGAAGCAACGGTCACAACGAGTGACCTGACGACTGAAACGTCACCAACAACGACCGAGCTGCGGGAGAATCAAACAATGACGACTGCTGGAGATCCATTGCCCACGAGAGAAGTTCCAAAAACGACCACAGTAGTTTCAGAAACATCAAAAGAAACAACAAGGAACGAAGTATCGACTACTACGCAAGCGATTTACCCAACAAAGGAAGTGAAAACTACAGTTGAAGTTGCAAAAACAACAAGGCCAACAGCAACGGCCAATGGCACATCCCTAAATTACAATGAAATCGAAGCAAACACGACTGATTCTGGGCATAATTATACATCAGCAACAGCCACTGAATTGCGAACAACGACGACGAATAGGCCTAGCGATGTTCCAAAAACAACAACAACAACAACATCCAATGGCATTTCATCAAAGACCAATGAAGTGAAACCAAACACAACAATGACTGAAGTTCGAACAACATTTACTAGTGAGCTTCCAAAAACAAGTTCAGCAACGACAATGACAACGACTCAACGTCCAACAATTACGAACAAAGTTCAAATTACGACTAGGCAATCAGAACCTGCGACAATTACAGAGAGAACCATTGGCAGCAATGCGACCTCAATGTACCCGGGATTTGTTGAAAACGTGACAACTACCAGTATGCTGCCAACCATTCCGCCAGACTGTAAGTAACGGTTGATTCGCATTGTGAAATTTATAATATCACGTGATCTGAATAATTCAAATCCTTTTCCATCATAATTCATACTTGACCGTTGAATTGCAAGAGAAAAATCGCACGATGCGACTAATCATGCAGCAATAAGATTTGAACCATCATGAAGAATTGAAGATATATCGCGATTATCGCCATAAACATAAAGATTTTTTACCTTTGTTTTTTACTTTTCAACAATGCCCAGTTGTGCGTTATCCAGTGTCCAGCGATTATTACTTCGCAGACCTGAAGGTAAACACGTCATCCACGGCAGCTGGCCAACGAATAGATCAGGTGCCGACCGTCGCAGGTCCTTTCGGATTTGGAAACGCGGTGCAATTGTCGGCATCCAAGCGCAACTGTCTGCGCTGCAGCGACTTCTACGAAGACGGCGATTCGCAGTGCGTCCGGAATCCGGGAAATTGCTCGTCCGGTTTGTCCGTGTCCATCTGGCAGAACATCGTGTTCGAGGCGATCCAAGCGCCAGAAAAAAGCTACATCTTCAGCTCCGGTAGGTCGTGGACGATTTTCTAACAACAATAATTCAATCAGTCAAATGTATAATTGTCCGAGCGAGCGAAGGACGCCAAAATCTTTGCCGTGGTAATGCGTACCGGTGCGCTCGGGCATTATTAGTAGTTATGCTTATACTAAAAGCCTAGTAATCACTGCGCAGGTGGCGACACAGAAGGCATGCCGGGCATCGCCCTGTACCACAAGGGCGTTGACATGCACGCGGTCGTGTCGAACGGCTCACATTACTGGCACTTGAACGTCGCGGGGCCGGTGCCAAACAACACCTGGAGCAACATTGGACTGCGATGGAAGGCCACGACCGGACTGGAGGTTTGGAGCAACTCAAAATCAATCAAATTTTATAATTAATAAAAATGGAAAAACTCGCCAAATTGCCTGTTTGACGTACTTTTCGTGAAGATGTACGTGGACAAAGAAAGGGTGGGCATGGTGATCTATCCCGAGACGACCTTGGAAAAGGCGTCCAAGAAGCCCATAGAACCTCCGGAAGTGGTCGTCGGATGTCACGTCGTATCGAACGAACCTCGACGCTACGTCGACTTCTCGAGCGGAAGATACGACGAACTCGCCATCTGGATGCACAGACTTAACGACACCGAAGTGAATCGTTTTCTGGGAGGATACGGTATTCAATCACGAGGGCGCGGATGTTGATGACCTTAAAAAATACGACAAAGGACCGTGAAATATTACACTTGTAGAATGCCGATAAAAATTACAAAAATGCCGATAAAATTACAAGAATGCCGTTAAAAATACAAAAATGCCGATAAAAATTACAAAAATGACTTTAAAAAATACAAAAAATGCCTTTAAAAAGGGCAAAAAGAAATGCTCTAAAAGTATAATAAAAAAGGCTTATAAAATGAAAAAAATTACCTTAAATAAACTAAAAAATGACAAATAAACTAAAAAAATGGCCCAAAATAGTTTTACTCAAATGATCTGTGGGACAGAATTCGGAGTTTAAATAATAAAAGGAAAATAAAATACTAAAAGTAAATGAAAAATAAAATACTAAATATAAATGAAAAATAAAATACTAAAAATAAATGAAAATTAAATCCTAACAGAAAATGCCTTCAAAATGATGCCAAAAATAATGCAAAAGAGTTTCAGCATAACTAAAATCGTGTCTGACCTCTAACAAAAAATCAAATATCATCAACTTCCGCACTCTATTAATAATTAAAGCTTATTCTAATACTCCAGTTAACATTGAACTAGGCAAACCAATTTAACAGCCATTAAAAAGTATTTAGAAAATGTTATAAATAAATTGAATACGCGCGTGTCACGTAATTTCACCCTAATTTCCAAATACAGACGAAATGGGCGCCAAAATGACTGTGGACGACTTGAAAGCGATCATTGTAAGCATATGTTCGTGCTATAAAAATCTGGTTTATCTAACGAGTCCTGATTTTATTTTTTTAAATAATAAAAACGTCTCATTGGATTAAAAGACTTCAGGGCTCAACTTGTCGGATCCGGAACAACAGCAGCAGGCGGTCAATCTGCTGAGCAAGATGACCGAGGTCGTTCCAGACAATAGCGAAGTCGACGCGGACATGGACGACGTCGAGCCCACTTCAGGCGGTGGAGTCCGAATGGAGAAAGAATGGACGACGGCGACCATCATGATCAACAATGACACAGCGACAACAGCGAAAAGTCCTCGGAAGCGTCGAAGTGTGGAAGTCAGCAGCACTCAAACAACTCCGGCAGCAGCAAGCCCGAAGACGCCGGATCCAGGGCTGGAAAGCTTTCGCAAAAAAGTGGAGAAGCTGAGGACGGTGTCGGACATCGTGGCCTTGATGACCGATGTGAACAAGGTCAAAAAGAACATGACCAAGGAAGAAATGTTCACCTTTCAGGTCAGCGATCGTCTGCATTCATGGTTTCGAGCGCAATTATGGTCACTGGCCGCACGTTTGACTAATATCATCAAACCGGAACTTCTGATATCATATTTCAGGACCTTCTGATCGTCATCAGCAATATGTTTAGTTTGGACAAGAAACAGGATTGGGAAACGATTCAAAAAGTAAGTTGGAATTGAAAACGTCTCTTTACTAAAATGTCTTTACTCTCAGGCTATAATCAGCAATTAGGCTAACTAAACAACTAGGTTGTTAGCTTGTAATACTAAGAATATCCGAGCGAGATCGAGTCCTACGAAACAAATGTGTACGTCTAGGAGAAAGCTGGTTCGTCGGCAGTCGTGGAAGGACTTCAGAATTGGACGATGGCTTTGCTGCTACAAGCCCATCCGAGATGGAACTCGCAACGATCTCAATCGTTTCATAGCGAAAAGTTCACGGCAAATATCGGTACCGTAGATAGATTACTTGCAGGAGGGAGACCCTAAGGTCTCCCGGATCCTAGGCTGTTGTCCTCTGTGTTGCCAGTAAGAACGACGTGTCTTAATTGGACTAAATGTACCGTATTTAATCCGGACATATATATGTCTGCTCTCCAGTGCTAAACACTAGAAAAATGATGGTGCAAGAATTCCGAGACGGACAAGGTCTCACCATTCCCGACTATCGCAATCCCGAATGGGACTCCATTCCTTGGCGAGAAGGAAGCTCGCGAGTGCCTCTGGACAGCGTCGCTCTGGGACGAGAGCTGTTTTCAGATCTAAACCGGCCTAAACGTAAGCTAAGTACAGTAAATCCTATCATAATATTCAACTACGGTCAATGTTTTTAGTCGGAGCGCGTTGAAGCAACGTTGAAGCAACGTTGAATTACCGCACGCTCGTACAGTAGCCGTATATGACTAGAAACGTTAACCGCAGTTAAACGAAGGCCTACCCCGTAAGTTTACTTTTCTGCATTATATATTTTCTTTATATTTTATGTTCAATTGAGATTCTCATATATACATCACGAGCTTTCTGTTCGACACTTACGACGACATAGCGCCGAGGAACGTAAATACAAGGTTTGTATTAAGCTTCTTGTACTCGACGTCATTAATTTGATTAAACTCGTGTTCAATTCACCAACTTTAATTTCAAACATTTTATCGTTTTTTGAGACAGAAATCTTCCCAGTAAGAACATCTTCATTGACAGCAAAGTGATCAGCGTGGCGATCGAGCCGAACGACGGGCTCGACTACAACCTTTATAAGCACCCTGTAGTCGTCACTTTGGCACACAACAAAAAGGTCGCATTTAATTAAACTAATCTTCTTCGTTTAGATTTGGTTTGATCCGTGCAATGTGTGTAATTGGACCAACAAACATATATTTCGCCGTTTTAATTCAGGAATGGGCACTGAGGAGCTTGTTATTTCACGATGAAAGTCGTGCAATTCCAACGGTAGGTTTGCCAATGGCGTTCGCAAAATACAAAAATTGGAAATTAATTTCTAGTGAATTTAAATTAGTAAGCTTATTTATAACTAGGATTTCCGTTTCAGGTCAAACGCAGATACTGCGCTACGTGGGACTCCGATTTGCAGTGCGTGATCAACACTTTCAATGTGATGAAGCTGGTTTCACATCGGACAATATATAAGGACCACTTTCTTATTACTAACCGTATGAGAATGGCGAGTTCGCGTGCGAATTCAACGGAAATGTGAAACCAGCTTAAGTCTTGAGCTCGACAAAAATTGATATATTTAATTACTGATGATTAATTATTATTATTATTTAATTAATCCGGCAAAGGGCACACGGCCCGAATAATAATAATAATTATCAAAATCACATTGCAGTCCGTTCGGCGGTTGGGATTCGAGCGGATGCGACCTGTTCTACTCGAACGACGACTATTCGATTTGCAACTGCGATTGTATGGGAACTTACGCCATAATCGCTCAAAACATCGAGCGACGAGTAAATTGCAGTCTCACACAACCAATTGATTGCCATTATTTAATTAAACGCCGATTAGAATTGATTGATTTGCTAATTGTCGGCTTATTTGTTTGTGGCAGACGATTCATCCCGACCCTGCTTGGTTGCTCTACATTAAATACGTCATATACACTTCATCGGCGTTCTTTCTAGTCTTTTACATACTAGTAATCTTGTTCTCGAGGTACGTCACTTAGGTTAGTAGGCCTATATCCCAAGGGTTATAAGGACAATGTGAGACTGGCTAACTCCATAGGATTACTTTGGAATTAAGACAGTCGATCTCAAGTCTTCCTTTAATATAACCCACATAGGGATACCATTAACCTTACTCGACGATCCAAATTCAAAATTAATATGATTTCTAGAAAATATTTTTGTTTTGTTTTTGCTCAAATATTTCAAGGCAACTGAAAGACCAGTTCCACATCATCAGGCTGCACACGGCATTCGGAACTTCCGCGAAAATCGCCAGAAGGCATCGATGTCGGGTGGCGCAATGCGCAAATCGATCTATCGATGACGC
>JAQIYI010000751.1:0-15827 GCA_034700265.1 Polyzonium germanicum | reverse complement strand
TTTTATACATTTATTTATTTATTATTTATTCTTTATTTGCAATTTGTCCATCGCTCTTAAATGTAGATTCTGGAAGTGAATGGACACAGTTTTACCCACATGAGTCATGCCAGAGCCTTGGAAATACTCCGCGGAACCACGCATCTTTGCATCACCGTGAAATCCAATCTCCTTGGTGAGTGTCGCTGATTAGTTAATAACCTTTGCGCGCAGCGAAGATTTTTGTTATCGTGAAATTATTAGTTAAAAACAAAATTCTAATTGATTTATAGCTTTTAAAGAGATGCTGATGACACCCGAGAATTCGCCTCGTTCTCGTACTCGAAAGGCGTCCGAGATTGCTCATCTGCAGGCCGATCCGAAAGCGCGGTTATCCACGCACGTTGATTTCGTCGACTCCGTCGCTCACGTCATCACGACTTGCGCGCCGCCTAACAAAGGAGACAAGAAGGACGATCGAAAGGGATTTATGACGCTAGGTCACAAGACCAAACTGAAAAAGGCGCTCATGAAGATGAACATCATCTCAAAAAGTGGCAACAGGTTCGTTTACTCTTTGTATTATTTTATTTTATTTTATTTCATGTGTAATCTTGTATGACTACTTTCAGTGAGTCTCAACTTAATAATTCCGACGACAACCTTTACGCCACTCCGCACGGCGGCACCACCACTAGGTCACCATACCACACAGTTGGCACGATGTACCACAGTCATAGTAACCCCGATCTCAGTACGCTGCAAGCGTATTATGAGGCGGATCTTCACCCGGACTATCCGGAACACGTGCTCAAGGTGTTCCGCTGTGACCAGACCTGCAAATACCTTCTTGTGCACAAGGTGTGTCAATATTCCTTAGAATTATTTTAAAAAAACACCTTTATGTTAAACTAATTTTGGTTTCTTCACAGGAAACAACTTCTCGAGAGGTTGTTATGCTTTCGTTGCGAGAGTTTGGCATCACTGACCCGTCCAGGTAAGTTTCAAATATTAACGCACTTAATAGCAATGTTTGGAAAGATAAAAAATAATAATTTTATTTTTATTTTGCGTAGCAACTATTCGTTGTGTGAGGTGACGGTTGGCGAAGGTGGCGTCATAAAGCAGAGGAGGCTTCCTGATCAACTGCAGAATCTCGCCGAGAGAATCGGACTGAGCAGTCGATATTATCTGAAGAACAACAATTCCACTGAAACCCTCGTTCCGGACGATTTAGCCGGGGTAAGTCATATTTTTTAATCTTGCTTTTAGATTTATTTGTAAAAAAAAAAAAATGCAACATTTCAAACCCGTCATTGAAACGACCTTTAAATTCTGATTTTGTGTTCTTTAGGAGCTGATGCGCGACAATCAAGTGAGCTTCTTGCAGTTGAACAGTGTCGAAGTGGCCGTTCAATTGACCCTCGAGGATTTCAGCATTCTGAGACAGGTGGAGCCAACCGAGTACGTTGACGACCTCTTTCAACTAAACTCCAAATACGGCACTCCCATGCTGACTCAATTTGCAGAGGTACGTTTGTTTATCTGGCTTTGTTTCATCAAGGAGGTTTATTGATTTATTGAATTTCTTGCAGTTGGTTAACAAAGAAATGTTTTGGGTCGTCACCGAAATTTGTTCAGAGAACAATCTAGTCAGGCGGATGCGAATTACCAAACATTTCGTTAAAGTGGCTAGTAAGTGATTATTTTAATTACCTTCCTTTTCCAATACTCGTATATTTTTTGTTGTCTTAATTTAAATTTAAATCTCGATATCAAATTTAATTTATTTAAAGGGCAATGTAAAGAGTGTAAAAACTTCAATTCCATGTTCGCTATATTGAGCGGTTTGGGTCACGGAGCTGTGTCTCGCTTGCGATCCACGTGGGAGAAACTGCCTTCCAAGTACCAAAAGCTGTACGAGGACATGCAAGATCTGATGGACCCATCGAGGAACATGTCCAAATACCGCAACCTCGTCAACTGCGAACAAGTTCAACCACCAATCGTGAGTTGTTGTTTTTTCATTATGAAATTTCAACCTCCGTTTACAAAACCTTAATTTTATTTACATTTGTTTTGTTTTAAACACATCTAAAGATTCCATTTTATCCGGTCGTGAGGAAGGACCTCACGTTCATTCACCTTGGAAATGACACCAAAGTGGATGGCTTGGTAATGAATTACAAATTAGAAAATTGTTTATTTCTTCTTATCGATGCTTAATTTATGTAATATTTAATTATTTTATTTATTTTTATTAATCTTTCAATCCTTTTATTTCATTTAATTGTTCTTTGAACAGATAAATTTTGAAAAGTTAAGGATGATAGCCAAAGAAATTAGGCAACTGACCAACATGTGTTCAGCGCCTTACGTAAGTTCAGTCTTGGTCTAGTTCAGTTCTTGTCGCCATTTAGCTTACTGGTAGACCTAATTAATCTTTCGATTTTGTCTTCGTCCAGGATCTGTTCACCATGTTGGAGTTGGGTGGAGCTCATCCAAGTGCCGCCATGGTTTCGATGAACCAGCTCAAGATGGGCGGAGCGAACAATTGCACGTTCAAAAGACGGAAGAAGAGCACCGGACTGCCGAATCCAAAGAAGATGTTCGAAGAAGCTCAAATGGTGCGAAGGGTCAAAGCGTACCTCAGTAACCTCAAAGTGATTTCGGACGAAGAGATATTGCATCATATGTCGTTGGAATGTGAACCGATTTCAGGCACAGGTTCATAATTTGTTATATCGATGACGTCATCTTTGACTTCTTTACAATCAATGTCGAAGTCTCGACCTAACGTCTGTTTTCGCATCGTCATTAGGTGGTCCGTTGGCTTCCGTTCAAGTCCGCAAGAGGCATCCATCGCCCACGCTGTCCACGGCCAGCAGTACAAGCAGCACCTCTGAGGGCAAGAAGTCCATTTCGTCTGGACCCAAATTTGGTACGTCGAGCTCTGAACAATCAGCATCTTTTTAAATAATTTTTTCGCAATTTAATAAAAGATTTATCAAATAAATGGTTTTTTTTCTGCAGGCGCAGATTCTCCTCAGGCTGTACGAAAATTGCTCGCACTGTCTGAACACACTAAAATCAGGCCACATCAGCCTCACCAGCCTCACATGCGACCGCATCATTCTCACCCGAACCATCAACACGGTTCCACTTTGACGGCACCGTCGCTGTCGCCGAACGCTCCTCGTCGCCGCATCGACAAACAGGGACACGGTCGTTCTCACAGCGACACGACCACGCCTTCGGTGCAACCCGTTGACCTCTCGGTCGAAAGTTCGAGCGTCACCAGCCTCAACAATCTTCCCTTGCGTAAGCGTGTTTCTGAACCATAATTGGACCACCATTCGCGTGTTTGTCTTTTTTATTTTCTAATTTTTTTTTGCAATTCTTTTTAGGCTCCATGAGTACCACCGATGCTAGTGGCACAGTGGCTGGTGGTCATCACTACACCGTCAACCATCATCCGGATACGGATTCGGGAATGTACTCGCAGTACAATAGTCACAGCAACATTTCGGTCGGTTCGACGAACAATTCGTCGTCGTCTTCGCCGCCGCCGCAGACGAGACGCCTCGCGAAACCAGTCTCTTGTAGCCTGTCATACTCGCCTCCTATGCAAAGGACACCTCGTCAGCAGCAGCAGCATCAACAACATCATCCACCGCATCTCTATCCACCTCCACTCCACGTATTACCCGCCATGGCAGTTGGTAGGTTCTTGCACATGTGGATGGGGAGTAATCGCATCCGTTGTGATAAAACTGATAGTTAACCTAAAGATTTGTTTTATATCTTATCAAAGCCTTCACAGGTGGAGCCACACAGCCGTCCTCGCAGATCAGCGTCGTTCCACCGCCCAGAGACATTCCACCGCGCCCCCGCAAGCCGCCCGACTACAATATAGCCGCTCAGTTGGCTCGCAGTCGTCACATGGCCAAGCTCGGACGAGCGCACAGTCACGAGGGAGTCACCGGCTACTATAACTCCGATGCGACGGATAATACGGACCCAGAAGACGGTGAGCTTCCTCTTCTCCAGCAGTGAAAAAAAAAACTTAACAACTAAATGAACCCTTCAAAAATGTGGAGATCGATAAGTTTCTTGAAAACAACATCATTTTTTCGTTGCAGATGAAGAAGCGCAGGTATCAGCCGTTTGAAATTAACGAACTTTGTTGTACAAACAAAACAAAAAAATAGCAAACGGCATAATGCTAATTTTAAAATACTATAGTGATCGTCAGTGAGTGAACTTTACGCCGATGTCAACGATTTGTGTTTTTTCTTTTTGTTGGTTTTTTTCATAATCAGTTCATCACTGATGTGATGATTTCTCAGGATATCTTAATAGGAACGTATCTGCAAGCACTGAACTTTTCCAAATGTGCCCCTCCTCCCCCAAATCTGCCCAAAATCCAATCCGAAGAGGACCAATGAAGACGTCTGAAAGCTAACGTGAATTTACATTAATTCCCGTGCGTCGATTATATATAATTATATATATAAATTAGAGACTATAGAGATTTTTCTTGTTGATGATACGTACGTACGCCTTGGCATTCAGCAGGACACAAATACACAACATACACACTTGTAGTACAAATACATGTAATGGCAAAATTCTGGAAGAAGAAAAAAATGAAAAACTTAAAATGAGAAAGGATGAATGAAAGAATTCAACTTAGCGTCTCTCTTTCGACATTTTTTTTTAAATTAAAATAGTATTATTGACATTCTGTTCGTCTTATCAAAAATGTAGACTTAGAAGAAGCTTTTTATATTTTGTTTTTTCCATATAAAATCCAGTATTTATTGTTGCTGCATTCTCGCGTCACAATCATTAATTACTGTATGTACATATTTTCGTGTTTGTCCCCATTTTTTTTATTTCTAATTTGTGTTTGGTGACATTCATGGTGCTCTCAAGGTATTTTCTCCTGATTGAAAAAAAGCAGTAAACGATTAATAATCAGTTCAAGTAATTTGAATGCTTAATTCTTTTACAGTTTGATATCAATCTCTTTTTAGGATCTTTTTTATATGTTTATTTATTTATTGATTTTTTCTTAATTTGTACAAGATGGCTGAATCAGAATTTCGCAGGAGACCACGATTCTGAGGTAAGATGTTAGGCAATCGCGTCCGCATCTTAGTTCGCATTTAATCGAGTGGAACTCTTAAAGTAAATACAATTTTTTAATTATTGTCTATTGCATGCAAGACAACAATTATTATTTAAACTGCAAATTGTGGGCCTTATTAATTCCTAGCAAGGATCAAAGCAATTAACGTGTAAAGATTGGCCTTACTTTGTGCGGCAAGACCGGAGGTGGGAGTGGCCTAATGTAATTAGAAATTAATGAGTACAAAAATTAATCACGTTGTGTGGCAAAACCGGAAGTGGAAGTGGCTTAAGTTAAGATGTGCCATTTAAAATTTCTACAATTAAGCTTCTTCCTCTCAAATATATTTTTGGTAACATGAATAAAAGAAATCTTGCCTAAAAATCAAGAAGGAAATTATGGCAGTTAAAATAGTAACAATAATGATTCAAATCTTGTCTAGAGAAATACATTACTACTACAATTTAGAAATATTTGCAACTTTTCGCGCATTAAAAAAAGTTTCCTGCTCAGAAACTATTTTTCAACTATCCTCCTGGGCCACCATAAAGGAGTAAAGCGAAGTTTAAAAAGCTAAAATATTGGATTTTGTTTAGCTAAGATACGCCAAGACCTATCATTCGTTTTTTTATTTACCGGTAACGCGTTCACGACAAAAGCTAAGATATCCATGGTATTTGTCATTTTCAATGTAAGCTAAGATTCGCCATATATATTTCTTTTTTTCTATTTTTAGCTTTCACTGTGAACGCGCCTTCGTGGATAGTGGCGCCCTCTAGCGATCAACGGCCATGACGTCATTGACGAGTGTAATCACGTGACTGGTAGTGACGTGTCCCGGAGGCTTAAATGGTTATCACAAATGGCGGCCGCTGTTCGCACTTCTTAAGACTTCATCTCTCGGAAATCGACGATCATCGGCCTCCTCTGATCACCGCAGACTGCCCAAAATGATCCGGATCGCGCGGTCAACCTTTCGCCTTTGCCTCGCCGCCCTACTGGCCGCGCTCGTCGCGTCCGACGAGCACACTCACGCGGTAATCGAGCTCCACTCGTCACACGTAGACTAGTCTTCACCTGCCGTGAATCTGCGTTAGGCCTACCTGTGCTATATGGAACGAATAAGCAATAAAAGTAGGCCTACTTAAGCCTAGTTCGATCCCATGCCGCTCACCGGCAACCAAATCTCGTCCGAGACAAAAGTCAAAAGATGAGTCGAGTTGACGGCTTAATTCTCGTAGGCCTACTACTGTGACCCTCCCTCCGAAAGGGTCAAGCCGCCTTACAATGTTAGCTGCGTTCCATCACATAGGCCTACAGGGTATTTAGACCAGACTAGACTATGAAGTGCCACGTTTACTTTAACTGCCAAGTGCCAACATGGCAGTTGCGCGTGATCCTTGATAAAGCGATGGTAAAGCACAAAGGTTGATGGTACGCCTATCCCTATCTTTTACCAAATTCGTGACTTGAGATGAACTAAAGTTATGCATGTAGGCCTGGCTCATATCTCAAGTTAAGTTTAATTCAAGTCTGGATTTTGTTAGCTCATGCTGCTATGTATAGGACTACCTTATAGGCCTTGAGAACAAAACCTGTGACTAAACTAAATTCTAGTCTCGATTGAGACGTGAATTTAGTTTCGTTCGTTTAAAGGTGTTCTCAACTGTTCGTCATATTAACCATTAGGGATAGCAAACTAAAGCTGCTTCACAGTCACACAGCTGACCGGATATACTGTACATGTATGTCGTATGCCAAGCGTAATGTACGCCTATATACCCGAAATTTGTGGGCCTCGTGACTAAGCCTAACTACGGCGATGTCATTTTAAATTATGCAAATGGTTAGTAGGCCTACGACTCTGCTGCCTATATATAGGCTGAATAAAAAAAATTATACGACTAGTGGCACGCAGGCGTGTTTAAAGTTTCAGGTTGGTATTCAAAAGGCCCTAAAGTAAAACTTGAAACTCAAGTCGCTTTCAAGTTTTCCTTAGAATTGGGGTGAGGAAGGCTAATTTATGAGCGCAGTAGGCCTGCATGAACGAAAAAAAGACTAAATATAGCCGATATGGCTAATCGTTTTCCGGTCGATCGATTTTAACATGTTTCAAATCGTTCGACCCATTTAGTCATTTCTATTTAGATTGCATGCTTTAGATAGCTAAGCTAGCCTAGTTATCGAAGCGAAATGGTAGGAAGCGTGTAGGCCTATGGCTCACAAGTCTCGTTTGTTATGAAACTTATGGATCATTTCATATTGCCCTTGTTTGCATGCGCAATAGCACATGTTCAATTGTTGGTCGTCATGCACTTATGGCGTTTTAATTCTTCCGAGGCATCCATTTCTAATATTTAATTCGCTTGAATATTTGGAAGAATGGCCAGATCAGGCATACAGCTTATTGATCAGTACCGGCAACGCCTTCTTAATCAGGCCTACGTAGATGACGATGAATAAATAAATACCTTGTAGATTTAGCGTAGGCCTAGACCGAATCTCTAGACTGCTGGTTCTTTGTGCATAATGGCCCAATGGGCCTATAAATAATGATAGAAATAGGCCTACTATAAACCCAAATTTTGTCTGCACGTGTACCGGCAGCTTACATAAATTGGTCGTTACGGTACCAGTAGGTTACCCTGAAAGTAGACCTTGCTCACTTCGGGAGAGACTTAAGTTTGGTTATAGTTAGGCCTAGTTTGACTTCTAAGCAATTTTGTTGTTAAAGCTAATGTTTTTTTTTTTAATCTTGGCAGTACGATGATCACGAGGAAGTGGTTCTATGGATGAACACTGTTGGACCATATCACAATCGGCAAGAGACTTACGCCTATTTTTCGCTGCCGTTTTGTCCCGGACCAAAGCAGACGATCAGCCACTACCACGAAACGTTGGGCGAAGCGTTGCAGGGCGTCGAGCTTGAGTACAGCGGGCTGGCAATCGATTTCAAAGGTATCGCATGAAGTTGTTCGTAGTATTAGATTCTAATCAATCGCAAACGTCAGTGACGTTTCAAATTATTTACGTATTGTTCGAATAGGTGACATGGCCAAGACTGAATACTGCAGTTTGGACCTCAGCGAAGAACAACTGCAAGCTTTCATTTACGCTGTCAAGAACCACTACTGGTATCAGATGTACATCGACGACTTGCCCGTTTGGGGTAAGTTTGAATCAATTTAATTCTATTATTAGGCTTTATGCTTAGTTATTCAAGTACGATTTGAACTCTTTGTTTATCAACCTTTAGGCATCGTCGGCGAGTTGGACGAGAAACGCAACGAGCACTACGTCTGGACCCACAAGAAGTTCGAGATCGGCTACAACGATCATAAGATCGTCGATGTCAATCTGACCAGCGAAGTAAAGGTGAAGATAGCTTCCGGCATCAAGATTCCATTCACCTATGAGGTTCGTCTGTTTCAATTCATTTTTTTTCTCCTTCTTTTGATTCTAATCATAGTTTTTTGTTACAAAACAAAGACACTTATTTATTTTTGTGTGAAGGTCACTTGGAAGAGGTCAACTGTCGAATACGAGAATCGTTTCGACAAGTATTTGGACCCCAATTTCTTCCAGCACAGAGTGAGTTTATTTTTATTAAGACCGCGTCAAGGTTCGTCGTTTTGATGCTTCAGCTTGTTTCACATGTGTTGTAGATCCACTGGTTCTCCATCTTCAACTCGTTCATGATGGTCATTTTCTTGGTGGGTCTCGTGTCGATGATCTTGATGCGCACGTTGCGCAAGGACTACGCGCGTTACGGCAAGGACGAAGAGATGGACGACATGGAGCGCGATCTGGGCGACGAATACGGTTGGAAGCAGGTGCACGGCGACGTTTTCCGACCAGCTTCGCATTCAGCTCTCTTCTCGGCGCTCATCGGAACCGGATATCAGATTGGAGCTGTCACCATCTGCGTCGTCATGTTTGCCATTCTTGGCGAGCTTTATACCGAGTGAGTAGGAGGTTTAGTTTTAAATTAAAACTTTAAAAGTGAATAGCAGCAGTCGTTTAAGTCGGTCGTGTGTGCGCATTTTTCTAGACGTGGATCGTTACTCAGCACGACGATTTTCGTCTATGCTGCCACGTCGCCAGTCAACGGCTATTTCGGCGGAAGCCTTTATTCGCGCATGGGAGGTAAATTAAAAAAAAATGTTCTATTCATTGTTTCTTCTCAAAGGCCAACTTCTTTTTTATTTTATTTTTCTTCATCCTCTCCGGGGTTGATTACAGGTAAACTTTGGATCAAGCAGATGATGTTGAGTGCTTTCCTGCTGCCGATGCTCGTGTGCGGCACAGCGTTCTTTATCAACTTCATCGCAATCTACTATCACGCGTCCAGAGCGATTCCGTTCGGCACCATGGTAGGTCGAATTGGATTTCAAATAATTCAACTTGACTTCTTAGACGTTTAATTTAAAAACTAAAATAAAATATAATTAATGAAGGTTGCCGTGGCGAGCATTTGTCTGTTCGTCATCCTACCTCTGACGCTGGTCGGCACGCTTCTTGGACGTAATTTGGCCGGACAGCCTGACTATCCGTGCCGAATCAACGCTGTCCCTAGGCCGATTCCGGAGAAAAAATGGTTGGCTTTCAGAATTTATAGTTAAATCTTATGAGCAATTTAATTGTGGGCCTAATGTGTGTGTGTTTTTATTTTAATTGAAAGGTTTATGGAGCCTACCGTCATCGTCTTTCTAGGTGGCATTTTGCCGTTTGGCTCAATTTTCATCGAAATGTTTGTTGATTTCGATTTATTTGTTTATGCTTCTTTCTAATGTACAGTCTGTGTGGCTCATTATGATTGATTTTTTTGCTTTGAAGGTATTTTATTTTTACCTCGTTCTGGGCCTACAAGATCTATTACGTCTACGGCTTCATGTTGTTGGTTTTCGTTATTTTGGCCATCGTCACCGTCTGCGTGACCATCGTTTGCACCTATTTCCTGCTGAACGCTGAGGACTATAGATGGTGCGTTAGACTATCGTTTGTCCACTATAAAATTGGGTTGCACTTGTATTGCTTTGCGTATGCTTGACTTTTAAATCTTTCTCTAAAGGCAATGGACGAGCTTTTTGGCCGCAGCTTCAACGTCCTTCTACGTGTATTTTTATTCCTTCTATTACTTTTTCTTCAAAACAAAGTGAGTTTTCGTTCTTTGTTCTTTGTTGTAAAATTTAAATTTCATATTTCTAATTTTTTTTTTAAATTCCAGAATGTATGGTCTGTTTCAAACAACATTTTATTTCGGCTACATGGCGCTGTTCAGTCTGGCTCTTGGTATCATGTGCGGTAAGTTTCATGTTTTTACTGTACATTCAAGTGGCGAAACAACGTTTCCATTGGCGAGAGGGACAAATTAAAATTTAAAAAAATTTTTTGACATTTTTAGGGACTTTTGGTTACATCGGAACAAACGCGTTTGTTAAGAAAATCTATTCCACTGTTAAAATCGACTGAGCGGGTTGAGAGAGTGAGTGAAAGTGGGGGACAAACACCATTTGACGCGTGCTTATGTGCGTGCAGCGTTGCAAATGGTGAACTGTTTAAAATAAAAAGAAAGATGACTGCGATTATTTATAAGAAAGGATTAAAATTGAAAAAAAAAAATCTATTGGATGAATTTCCTCTTGACTGGAAAGCCAACGGATTCTTTAAAGAGGGGATTTGGTTCACAAAGCCAATCTCCACTTATCTCGACCTTCATCATAAACTGAGTTTTTGAATTATATTAGCTGTTGCGATCATCGAGATTTAAATTAGTTGTCAAGTTATTTATCACAGTGTAATTGAGTCGAGACTTCGCTCCGACGATCTTAACACGAGTCGTCAGTTAGAAAGAGAAAATTGGTCGTAATTTTTCTATTTTTATCACTAGTGTGTCGCCCCAATTTGCATTTAATCGCGGCTACTTTTTTCGAATCATAATTGAGAGGGTATTTTGTTTGTTTTGATTTTTAGAAAGTTCAAACTAGACTGCCAAAATTGCTCACATCCGAACATTTTTTTTTTCATCGACTAGTTTCTCTTGTAATAAACTTAATTAATAATGGGACGTTTTCTGGGGGCAAGGATACATCCAAGAGACACTTTTTGATGATTAAAAAAATCGTCTTCACTTTGCGCTACTCGTTACAGCGGATACACGCGATTCTAATGAGCGTACACTGTATACTTGGCCGAGTCTGTCTCAGTTACTTTTTCTAAAGTAACAGTAAGATTTATTTGCCTCGTTTCTTTTTTTTTTTTTTTTTTCTTGTTTGAATCTTGAACGTTGATACCTTCAACGTGAACTCGTATATATCTTAAAATTTAAATAAAGTTTTTTGTAAATAATAAACGATCAGCTAGGTTATCGTACCTTTCACCTTGTGCAATATGTGTAAAATTTGCTAAATCGATTTTAGATGTTCATGTGCATTGTAGAATTTCTATTTTGTCAATAATAGAGCCACAATTAAAGATAAAACTAGATTTGCGGCTTCATTTTTGATGAAATCCAAATTCTGACAACTCAAAATCTTTTTTTTTTTTGTATAGAAATCTACCCATTCCCAAGGTTAAAAATACAGAAAATAACCTTTATCAAATTCTTAAAAACTTCAAGGTCCTTTGGATTTTTTTTTTTAATTTTTTAGCAAAAAATATTTGTGTTTTTTTCAGTTACAAGTTTATCCAGGCATAAATATAACTATGCCAATTAATAAGGAATCCCCAGAGGAGCTAAGGAATAGTTTGCCAAGCGTCCAGCAGGGGAATTTGACGCCAGCATTTTCATTTCATTCCCCGATTTCCCCCTCTTGCATCATGATCGCATGGATTCGTCTTCCGCACCCTATAAAAATGGCGTTGAATCCCCGCCGACGTGTTGGTCGCGATTCAAATCCGTCGTCATCATCGTCTTGCGTAGACAAATGTGATTTCTCTATTTAATCAAATGAATTTATAATAGCGGAAGAAAACAGCTTCAGCCTGATTTTTGATTAGAAAATCTGCAAGAGTACAAGTGCCGCATATGAAGATAATAGGACGCCTCTCAGTATAAGTGCATTTTATTTCAAAAAAAAATCAATTCGCGTTGTTTGTTGACGTCGTGTTGTTGCCGTTGTCGCCATGAGTGACTTGCGGGGGATTTGTTTGCTGCTTTTGTGCGCCGCAGCGCTAATTCATCCGGCCGAATTTCGGAGTCGACGGCGAAAATTTGGCAACGATGAAAACGTGTCGGAAGACTTTGAATTCGCCGACGATGACGGTGACGACGACGACGACGACGGCGACGGCAAACAGCGTGGCAGCAGCAATGATGATATTGATCCGGCTGCAGATCAGTGGGACGCGCAAAGGTCAAAGCAGATCGTTTGGAACGTCAACCAGGTGATCTTCAAAAATAAATAAATCTTTGCAAGCAGTGCATGGGCGTAACAACGCAAAAAAAAAAAAGCGTCAAGCACTTTGCTTGTGCATGCATATCTCAGCTTTGAAAATTTGAAATCTCTTACGTTTTATATCTTAGCAATAGCTTTTACAACTTCCGGTTATGAAGGGAGAATACAGTCATAATTCGCGAGCATGCGTAATACTAATACGATATCGAGAGGTCCGTGCGTGCAGAACTGCAGATGATTACTAGTTTTGATTGTAGTCGCCCTTCATAACCGGAAGTTAATAAAGCTGTCGAGACAGCTTGTCTGAAATTTGCATTTATGATGGTTCCGGCCTGATTAAGCTAGACTGGTTTACTAACTATACGAGTACATGTACTGTACATAAGCATAATTTTAAATGTTTAATTTTAAATGTCGGCATGCTTCGAGTCGACGAACGAACAAATTCGTCGCGAATTATTACGTCACAAGCGGTCTTGCGTCCCAGCCGTATTCAATTTCGTTTAATTTAGATCCAAAGTTCGTTTAATCAACGTGTTTAGAATGATTAAGCGGCCTACGGTAGGAATTTTACTTTTTTTTTTAATTCTTGATTGTTTTTTTTTCTTCTTCATGTAATTTGTATAATAAAAAAATAGGCATAGCAATTAGATGGCTCGAACGTTATTGCACTCAGGTGGGGAATTCGTGCGTTGAATAATGCATTAGTCGGAGGTGAGAGGCGTGACTTAAAATATCCATCCAGGATCAGGGAACCGTTTCAGGAAGAATCGGCGAGCAGCCTTGCTGCTGCATGCTCGAGGGTTTTACATCCACGTTCATTCGCGGCACAACCGAACCGACCTACTTAAAGCGGTTTTTTCATTCTTTCTGCTAGCATAAAATAATCCTATTTGTGTCTTTGTGTGTGGCAAGTTTGTGAGTTTGGGCCTGCTACCTGTATTAGTAGGCAGAGTGTGTGCGGGCAATACTACGGTACCGGTAGTGAATGTACCGTGGTGCGTATATTCCTCGAGGCGAATTCAAATTCAAACCACAATGACAAACAACAGACTTTCTAGGCCAACGCCTCGTCTAGCAAATTTCCGATGCAACCGAAATATCCGGAAAACACGAAACCGGGCCTGGAAATGTTTCCGGAATATTGACGAGATGGCAATCGGCCTCTGAATGGTTATGGAAAAATAGAAATTTTGTTTGTTGATTTTATTAGGCTAGCTGTACCAACAGAAAAAAGGAAAAGCTGTAACGGAAAGCGGAAAAAATTCCTGGTTTTAGCTTTAGAAATTTCGGTTTCACCGTTCACGGGCAAGCTGAAACGGAATTTTTTGGTTTCAGTTTGTCTGAGATAGGATGCGACTTCTGAGTAAAATTCGGTTTATGACGTCAGCCAATGAGAATTGAGGATTCAGAATATCGATATTGTAGCGGCAAATACCGATAATTCCGATAGGGGAACGGTTGACTAAAATCTCATTTCAGCCAACTGGCTTCCAAAGTAGGCCTAGCTACTATAAACTGAAACTCAATTTTGTAAAGCTGGATTTAGTTTCTGTTTCAGATTCCCCCATCCCCCGCCTTAAATGAAGTAGAAGAGGATGCGGAATATTTTATAAATAAAGCCTTATCTAATGATAAGATGCTTTCTTAAAGGGGATGGAAATAATTTAATTATTTTCAAGATATTTTTTGTGATTTTAAATTTTTTTCAGAAATAAAAATGCTACTTTTTTTAGCATTTATTTGAAATAACATTCGGTACCCTTCACTTCCGGTAAAACGATATCTGCTTCATAGAGATGAGCCACGTGACACTCTCATAGCGTCCCACGTGACTCTCTCTGGCGTCTCACATGACATGCAACATCGATCGTAGACATTATTGGAATACAACCAGAGCTTCGTGTACCTTCTATTCAAAATGGCGCCTCCCATGAGACAAGTTAATAGCGCGTTTGATTCAGCGTAGAAAATTAAAAGAAATATCGTGAAATAAGGTGCTTCATCGAACGAACGCGGAGTTTTTGCTTTGAAAATCTGTGTATATGCCCCTTTAATATTCAATCCACTCCTGAAATGCGGCAATCAACGTCTACAGTGCTTTTGCATCGCGTAAACATTGTTTTTTGTGCTTTTTTCCATTAATTTATTTACATGTACAAGAAATTGCGTGCACTTAATACAGATTAATATAATATCTCTATAATATACCGGTACGGTACTTATAATTTAATATACACTGTAGGCCTACATATCGAAGGAGGGCGTCACAAGTCTAAAAAATAAAAGTTAATGAAGATTTTCAAAGAACAAACAAATCATCTTTGAAGTTTATAATAAAATAAATGTTAACCTAAGTAGCCTAGCTAATCAAGGAGAGGGAGAGGGGGGGCTCAATGGATGGTGGGGGGTAGGCAGAAGTGATAAAATAGATAAAAAGCTTCAACGAAAACATAGGGCTACATAATGTGCGTGTTTGTGTTGTAATTGCTTATGTTTTAGATAAACACTGATGGTTTTGACCTTTGCCATGCAGTCATCCACAACATTACATGATGGTTCTCCCCATCATGCGCGCCTATCCTAAATGGAAGTTTTACATGTAGGAAGGAGGCCAAAGTCAGCTTGCTTCCACTCTTCACACAACAAGAAAGAAATAAAGAGGAGTCAGACCCTGATTAGAAGATAGATGATCCTGCGCGGACACCAAAAAAAAAATGTCCATGCAGGGACGAAGTGCGGGGGTGGCGGACCTGGACGCTGGAGCCTCAAAAGCGGCGCCAAACACTCCGGACACTGATAACAATGCAGCAGCACTGCAGCAGCCATTAGCCGGCTGAAACTCCTTTTGGACAGCGAGTCGGCTAAAAGTGATTGAAAGTGGCCAAAATGGCTAGTGGATAAAAAAAACCTACTTTTTAGCCACTTACTTCGACATAATTAGAGGTGTTTAAGCCTTAAAACCGGTTAAAATCTCATTTAGCCATGTTTGGCCACTTTTGGCCACTTTTAGCCACTGTGAGTCATTTTTTAGTCATTTTTAACCAACTATCTGTAATAATCACTAAAGGTGGTTAAAACCACTATTGGCCGGCCTCAGTAGTTATATCATCTTGTGATCATACGAGCGTACATTGTACGGAGAGGCTCACTTCTTCAAAGAACTATTTAGTCGGAACACTATATGTATAGTTAGAGACATAGGGCCGGCGGGGCGGCTATTAGTCTTAACAAAAGTGCAACCCACCCACCAGTACCACTCTAGATGATAACGAACGCACACATAGGCATTATAATGTTCATTATCATCGTGGGAT
>JAQIYI010000750.1:0-15831 GCA_034700265.1 Polyzonium germanicum | reverse complement strand
ACTAAATATAATTAGCCATTATATAATATGTATAATGTACAGTATTTGCCAAATTATTAGCAACTCGATGAAATATTTATGATTTCAGTAAAAGGTCATAAGAAACGTCAATTTTAATGTCATTCTTTTAGTTGGTAATCTTAAACCTTAATTGAATCTTAACTACTTTTCAGATTTGCCTGGGCAAAACTAGGTTTGACCGCCCACTGGGCAAAAGTGGCTGGTCAAGTTTGAGTTTCAAGTAAAGTTTAAGACTAACTCCAAGAATGACATTAAAATTGACGTTTCTTATGGCCTTTTACTGAAATCATAAATATTTCATCGAGTTGCTAATAATTTGGCCAATACTGTATAATTCCCAGTGAGGAATATACTTGAGTATAGCAGCTTGAGAGTGAAACATTCCTTAAAACTAGGTATTAGGCCTATACGCATTTAGTTAATCGCACGAAAGTTAACATAGTGCCTACCGTAAATGAAAGTATGAGTTTTGAACCATATATACACTAGTTTAAAGTTCTTAATTTTATTTAGTGCTTGTTTTGTATAGATTCACGATTGCATCTTTTATGATTCAAGTTTAGAATTTGTCGTTGTTGTTTATTCAACTTTATTTGTTCTTTTATTTCTCCCTTTTATTTTCTATAAATTCAGTTCTTCGTCGTTTCACCTCAAAACGAAAAGCCGGCCATTTATTTGGGACCATGCATGCATGCTTGCACACACACGATTTTCCATATACAAAAAAAGTACGTGCTATACATTATTATATTTCCATTTTATTGACTTTTATGCGCACGAATTAATATTCGATCATTATTAATTAAATAATACCGGGTATTAATTAAAAAGATTAAGCCTACCGATATTGCACCTTACAAATGAAGAATAAACTTGAAACAAACTCTAGTCGAAATTATTTTTAGTGAGCTAATTTTTAACATGTTATTTTTAAGCATCATCTGCTTTAGCGTAGAGTACAGAGTAGTTTCAAGTGAGCCATACGCAGTTTTTCGTTAAAAAACAAAACCCTGAAAGTAGGTGATCACTGAAGACATTTCTCATCGATGTCTTATCGATGTCTTCATCGATGATTGCAATTTGAAGATGGCGGCGCGTTAAAGTTTACGGTTTGAATTTCTTCTTGAAAGAATTCTTTGAGTTTTTGATTTAGAATTGATTCATTTTAAAGAATTTTTCAACTTTTAAAGGGGAAAACGTACGTCCCGATCCAAAGTTTGTTGGCGACTTTTTACTAGAACAAGATCCCAGAAATGGCGGCGGCAACTGGTAAGCCTCAATTTGTAGCTGCTTACAAGCCAAGCAAACAAGAATGTTTGGCCGAATTGGTCTTTGATTTGAAATTCGACGTGGCATCTGAGGCCGGCCCGATCAGCTGCACTCTCATGGCCGAAGCGGTCGTGGCCCTCGTCAAGTTTTTGCTCTACCAGCGCGGCCAGACGCCCGACATGTTCGACTCGATGGCGTCATCGGTAGGTCTATAAATCATGACCATATAATTCATGCGCTCTAGTAGAAAGTTCACACTTAATTTACACTTAAATCCACGGATTGTGCCAATAGATTGGTTCACGTGTTGTCCTCGAAACCACGACGAACTTAGCCGGCATCCGTCGACGACAGAAGGACATGAAGATCGTCTCCTTCGTGGAGGCATTCGTCGAAACGTTCGCTCATCTCGGAAGTCTTTTGAAGGACGAAAAACGCACTTGGATCCGTCGAGTCGCGCTCATATTCGGCTCTACGCCCGTCACTGCTAAGGAGGTGCACTGCATAGAGATCGTCGGTCGCCGATCGAGTTGTAGGCGGCCTACCGCTGCTACAGTATCCGGCTCCAGTCGCCATATTCAGTCCATGTTTAAGAGTCTGTTCTCAGCCTCGAGGGACATTTATTTTCCGAAATGCTCATCGGGAACCAACGTGACAGTCATGATAGAAGCATCGGCGACTTCAAACATGACTTGGTTCGTACCTAAGAATTATTCGCCATTGACAGCAACCGGCCGCACCACAAGACGCGGTCGCCATTTCACATATCGCCTCGATTCGTCAACATTCGAGAGTAATTCAGATGGACCACTAAAAACAAGGATTACGTCAGGTTCGAGCCTTCAAGAAAGTTTGCCAAGCCGTCCGTTCACTGTGTACGAAAGTCCAGGGCCAGCTACGATCCCGCCTTCGATACCCGCTCAACATGCACCAGTGGATCTCTTGGAAAACGGCGTGGAGGCGTCGTCCTCAGTTATCCAAGAAACATTTCTATGGTTTCAGATGCCGACCATGGTAAGAGGACTAAACGTTCATAGTTGACGATCTAATTTATTCGCATCTAGGCCTATAGCTTTGCGCAGGACGCATGTTGCGACTGATTTGTAATACAATTGCGCCACAAAATCATCCAAGATGACAATTAAGAGTAAATTAACAAATTGTGCCAAAGTGCTGAATTGCGCTAAATTTAATTGTTCGAGCGAGCGAAGTAGATTAGTTAGTTTTACGTGCTGTTCGTGTGTACGTTGCACTGTAATAACGTCTAGTAATTATTTTCCTACATGTCACACGTGCAGGAAAATGGTGATAGAAATAAATTAAGTTGGAAGATTAAACTAGATCGGAGGTTAACACTCGCCTTTCCTTCGAACACCACTTCGTTTACGCAGGTGGCACCGTGTGCACTGTGGTCGTTCAACGTCGGGAATCCGATGAAGCGCATTGAACGGACAAATCGACAACTTGACATGACGCAAAGTTAAACATAAACGTTATGTTCAATCAATCGAATGCTTCATCAAAAATGTTAGGCAGGGCTTCTATTCAAATGTGCTGATGAATGTTTTGAAAATAAATAAAAATAGAAAGACTGGTAGAGATCGACGTTGTAAAGTGGAAAAATGAAGATAGGCCTATTGGAAAAAGAACAAGAAGACTTCTGTGTGAGGAGGGTATTGCGCTTAGCGGAAAGCCCAAGACCCCATCAACTTGATACAATCGCCTTTAAGAAGAAGGAAAAAAAAAGATGAAGAAATGGTATCAGATTAAACAATTCGTCAAGATTCGGCAGACGAGGTCTTATTATCTGAGAAACAACACACCGTCCTCATTGAAGGTGGCCAGTGACAGCCTTTGAAGCTTCGTGTTGAGGCAAGTAGATTCGGAATTGTTGCTGTTCGAGCCGTAAAGGCTGTTGTCTGTGGTCAGTGGAGTGTGTGGATCTGAATTTTCAAGAATTTCTTTTTTAAACGCAATCTTTGCAGTGTTCAGGGCGCGCTATTCACAGTAATAAATTCATGCACTTACCCTCGCCCTCTGGAGTGCATTCGCCTGGAGTGGCGATTTCGGAGTTATCGTCCACTTCGTCTCTTTCCCAAGACCTTTGTCTGAGAGCCCTCACGAATGAAGATATGATGGCGTCCATCAAAATGGCCTGAAAAAATCTCGAGAGTTTGCTCAACGAGTCAAGGTTGGCTACAGCCATGTGAGGGAGATGACATGTGCGCTACCTGTTTGGAGAAGACTTGCAACACTTTGAAGACTTTCTGGCCACCCTCAAGAGCCTGGAATTGTAGGAACAAACATGGCAAACAATCTGGATTGTTTTCGTTGGCAGGTCGAGCCGAATCCCAGGACAGTTCCTGATATTTCAGTCCCAACAGAACCTGCTGTGTGAGATAACGAATAAAATTAAAAATTGAAACAAGGGTCAAAGACTCCAAAGAGGAAAGCAAAATTGAACAACTGGATTTCTTACTCCCTCAGTCTGCGAAATGATGGAGACGCCATCGGCGTTGACAGCCACGACCACGGGCAAGTCTCGATAGCCGAGGATAGCCGCCAATCCGCTGACCGGTTTCTCGAGTTGAGCCAGGAAGAAAGCTCCGCCGTAGAAGGGCAGAGCGTGACACAGGTCGAGGTACTGACGCATCACGTAGTGGGCCGACAGATCGTCGGAGGCGGCGCGAAATTGAAGCCACACTGGATACTCGAGTCCGGATTTGGAGCCGAAGTTGAAGACGGTCGAACGACGTGGACGGCAGGCGTACGCTGGCACGAAAGACTCTAACTTGGACCTGAGAAAACTCATCGTAACCCCCGTTTCTAGGATTCTACAATGTTATTTTTTTAAAGAAAACTCACTTGAAATAACTCATCGTGTGGATGTCAGGATCGAACTTTCCGAGTTCAATGCGGGCCTGCATGCCTGCCAACCGTTCTACGGTCGCTTGGTCGCAAGGATAACGTCCACTCAAGACGTTTCCTTTGGCCTCCTCGTAAAGAAGCTCCAATACAACTCCATTACAATACTGAGCAATGGAACATTTTTTTGTTTTTATTAAATTAAGTATATACCAATATTAATTTATTTATTTTGCTTACCCTGATTTCGTCTTTTCGTGGACAGAAGACGTCACGCTGGAAACTCAAAAATGGCTGGTCTGCAAAATAATTCAATAGGTTAATTAATCACCAATTAATCAATTATCGTCTGAACCGGGAGAGCCAGTGCATGTCAAGAACCTTTCTCTCGCTTTTCCGTAGTGGCCGTGGTGTACTTGGATAACAATTCGGGCCATTTTCTCCAGATCTGTAAGGGCTTGTGATCTGGTTTCAGTTGCACCTCTACGCAGAAAAATTTCCAAGAAAAATGGTACAAATTGGATTTAAAAAATTAGAATTACCGTACAAAAAATGATAAGTTTGGATTATAGGCTTGATGAATTTTTCACCCACCAAACAGTGGGGACACGAGCCAAAGAGCGAAGATCTCTTCGGAATTCTTGGGAATTCCAACTTCGCGTTCTTCCAAAAGGAGTGCGATAAGTTCTCGACAATTGCAGTTGGACAGCTGTCCATTGGCCATGTCGAGCCGGACGACAACTCGATTCTTGAAGAAGATGTCCATCTCCAAGACTGGAAAATTACAAATTACGTGCATGAGACTATTACACGAGCATAGTTTATACCGATGGATCGTTAGTGAAACCAGAATTTGGCTTATTTCACATTGACGAATTTGTTGCTTCGGATTCGCATGCGAACTCGTAACATTACCATTTTCGACCAGAAAGCCTGTAAGAATAGTACATAAGAGTTCGCATTCGAATTTTACAGAAATTCGCAACAAAAAATTGTCAATGTGAAACCATGATGCACGAGTCATAATTAAAAGACTCAAACCTGGTAGACCTGGCTGTTTGAATTCGTGCGGCTGATGAATGGAATTGCGATTAAGGTCATTGTCGCAGCATGTTGTTGAAGTGCATGATCGGCTGTCTGTGGAGGCGTGCGCCGCATCGTTCGCGATGTTGGCCGTAATCGGCCGTCGGAATTTCCGAAGCGCTACAGAAGCCGATAGAGGCGGTGACGTTGATGATCGATTGCCTTCAATGCCGCCGCCGCCTCCGTGGAAGCCAACTCGCATCTGTCGATCATGATACTGCGATGAGCCACGGAACTCTACGTCGACACCTCTAGTAGACGCTGCTGTCGACGTCAATTTGGACGCAAACGCAACGTCGAATGGGTTGGCGGCAACGTCCTTGCTATGACGGCCGTTCACAATGGCATCTGCAATATGCGACAACCCAAATTAGGGCACGGCTTGTTCGATGGAATTCATTGCACAAAATTGTTAGACGACTTACTCGAAGTCGTTGTGGACGTTGTCGTGGGTCGGCGTGTCAGCTCGATGGATTCGTCCATCAATCAATCGCGGTCATCCAATGTCCTGAATTCACCTCGTGGACTTTGGACAGTGGCAAGGACTTTGGAATGGAAAATTTGGAAATTGGAATGATTTTTTTGTTTTTCTAGTAGGCCTAATCTAGTTATTATTGTGTGACGCAACTTCCGGTATGATGTCACGAAATGTTCGATTCATCCTTTTTAGCCATCGATTTATTTTTGGCGCCAAATTTCTCCGCCATTTTTGTTGATTGTTCAAGAAAGCTGTTCTGCGGTGAGTGAACTTTATGCGTTTTCCTAATTTAAAATCTCATTTTTTTAGAATGCGAAACATTTTAAACATATTATTTATTAATGTAGGTGTGCAACTATAACCTTTTTTTCTGCATGCAGGCGAATAATCCACAAATTATTGAGAGTGAGACAAGAACAACAGCGTAGGCATTATCACGTACCGCGATGGCCGGCTTTGACGATCCTGGCGTTTTCTTCAGCGATAATTTCGGCGTGGAAGACGACCTTGCAGATGGTGCTGGCGGCGACGGTGGTGGCCGCGATGCGGTCAACCTGCAGGCGACCAAGCGAGGCTTCAGGGATTTCCTGCGCGAATTTCATGAAGGAAACTTCGCGTACTCGTACCGGTATGTAGGGTCTTCGATATCCGTATCTCATTTGCACCTGGTGAATGAAACCTAGGCTAATGCTATACATGTATTTATTTATGCCTAAAATGCTGATTTGTGTCGACGTGGATCCGTATAATTATGCGTTCATGTTCCCGTGCAGTGATCAGCTGAGACGGCACTACAATTTGCGGCAGTTCTTCGTGGAAATCTCGCTGGAGGATCTGTCCAGCTTCAACGATGCCGTTGCCGACAAACTCCTTAGACAGCCTGCGGAATACTTGCCTCTGGTGACATGATTATCTTAGCTAATGTTATGTGCAATACGGTATCCTCTAGAACTAAATAAATCAGCCCTTCCAAAGCTGTTGTTCGCTGACCCATACAGCCAAAGTATTGGGGGTTTTTAAAGCAAGCTGTGCAGTTAAAACAGTTTGGTGGTCACTGCGTATTTGGTTCGATGACACGTACTTTTGCTAAATATAGTTTGAGGAGGCGGCACGAGAGCTGGCCCATGAGGTCACCAGGCCAAGACCGGACGGTGAAGAAGAGCTCCAAGATATTCAAGTGATTGTGACTTCCTCCAGGCTACCGTCTGCACTTCGTGAAATCAAGGTCATCTAGCTCATAAGAATTCCGTTTTGGCAATCGCAATCGTTGACATGATTTTTGACTTTTACTTCTGCAGTCCGATCACGTGTCCAAATTGGTCAAAATCTCCGGAATTGTTTTGTCCGCTTCCGGAACCCGTTCAAAAGCGACTCGAATCTCGTTACAATGCCGTGGATGCCAGAATATACTGCCCAACATTCCGATTAAACCTGGTCTCGAGGGTTACATGTTGCCCAGGAAGTGTACCTCGTACGTGTCGTGGTCAAATGTGAAGAAACATTATGCTCTTATCTCTAGACCGATTCAAGCCAATCACGTGTAAATTAGCCGTACCTTAGTTCAATTCTAACGTGCGTGACTTATACTCGGCCTTAAGAGAGCGCTATTGATTTTACCATATCTCAAATATTTTGTTACAGTTATTTTTATTTTCTATTTATTGAAATAAGGGCCGCGACCGGACAAGTTACTTGTCCAGCCGATCCGTATTTCATCGTCCCTGACAAGTGCGTCTGCGTTGACTTCCAGCTGCTTAAACTTCAAGAGGTGCCCGACGAGGTTCCTAATGGCGAAATGCCTCGGCACGTACAGCTCTATGTGGACAGGTATTTGTGCGAGCGAGTCGTTCCTGGAAACAGGGTCACCGTCCTTGGAATCTTTTCTGTGAAGAAGGTCGGCAAGCCTCCAAAGGTATTGACCTATTTATTTAATATTTTTACTCACCGAACTAGTAAATTTTAAGAAATTGCAAATTTGATTTTCAATTATTTGTTTATTAATTTTATTTGTTTATATCGTTAATTAACGAAGAGAGGCAGTCGAGACAAGGTGGCTGTCGGCATTCGAAATCCTTACCTGAGGGTGGTGGGCATCAAGGTCGACACTGAGCTGGCTGGACGTACGGCGTCGACGATGATCACTCCCGAGGAAGAAGAAGAGTTTCGTCGTTTTGCCGCCTCGCCAAATGTATACGAGCAAGTGGCCCGCAGCATCGCGCCGTCCATTTTCGGTAGTATTGACATCAAGAAAGTGATTGCGTGCCTGCTGTTCGGCGGTTCTCGCAAGAGGCTGCCCGATGGATTGACTCGCCGTGGGGACATAAACGTCCTGCTCCTCGGAGACCCTGGCACAGCCAAGTCTCAGTTGCTCAAATTCGCCGAAAGAGTGTCGCCAATCGGAGTCAGTATATTTAAAATGATCTTACTCTTTAATGACGAAATTCGATTTTTCTAGAGTTTTATTTTGTTTGTTTAGGTGTACACGTCAGGCAAGGGAAGTAGTGCTGCCGGGTTGACTGCATCCGTTATTCGTGATCCAGCTACGGTGAGGGGAAAATTTACTCTGCTTGATGATAAGATAAACAATTAATGACGGCTAGTTGCGTTCAAATGTTATCATCATGTGTACTAATTAATTTACATTGGTGATTTTCATTTTTTTTTTACAAAGAGGACTTTTGTGATGGAGGGAGGAGCTATGGTGCTTGCCGATGGCGGCGTAGTTTGCATCGACGAGTTCGATAAGATGCGCGAGGATGATCGGGTTGCGATTCACGAGGCGATGGAACAGCAGACGATCTCCATCGCAAAGGTATCTCAATGTCTCAAAACTCTCAACGTATACATAATTACATAGGTATACATTTTTTTACAAGATTGTGTATCTTTATTTAATTGAAAATCTGCTAAGGCCGGCATCACGACGACTTTGAACTCACGCTGCTCAGTTTTAGCTGCGGCAAACAGCGTGTTCGGCCGTTGGGACGAATCCAAGGGTGAACAAAACATCGACTTTATGCCCACAATTCTGTCTCGCTTTGACAGCATCTTCATCGTGAAGGACGAGCACAGCTCGGAGCGAGACATAGTGAGTCACACGTCCTTGATTACATTTTACTTGTTTAAAATAATTCTCAATTGTCGCTGTTATGCTCATGATAATTTCACCCCTCGTGCATGCAGACGTTGGCCAAACACGTCATCAGCATTCACACCAACGCTTTTCATGAGTCCAAGGATGTCGAAGGAGAATTGGATTTAAATTTCCTCAAGAAATACATTGCCTTCTGCAAAACGTGAGTGATAGGACGTCAATTTCCTAAGTTAAAGACTTGAGCTTCCAGTAAGATTATGCCCGCCCAAGATAATAATTGGCAAATATTTTCTGTGAGATGAAAAATATTTCTGATCATTGATCAACTTTGGAATTATAATTTCTTGTGACTTGAAAAATATTTCCAAGTACCGGTAACTTGAAAATTATTTTTCTGAAATGAAACTACATTGTATTTTCATTTGTCGTCCTGAGCCACCTTGCTCGAGTTTAATAATAAGCTTATGTAAGTTTAGAGGTTGGTATTGAGGGACTTTTTATTTTAGTCACTGTGGACCTCGTCTGTGTCCTGAAGCTGGTGAGAAGCTGAAGAATCAGTACATTCTGATGCGAAGCGGTGCCAAGCAGCAAGAGTTGGACACGGCCAAGCGAGCGAGCATTCCAATCACAGTGAGGTGAGTCAGCGACTCGCAAACGAGCAAAGGATTACGAGGAGGTTTGAGTCAAACATGCTCATTAAAAGGACGCGCAATAAAATAAAGATTAACTTAATTTGCAGACAATTAGAGGCAGTCGTTCGCATCTCGGAGGCTCTGGCGAAGATGCAGCTAAAGCCGTTCGTGACCGAGTCTCACGTGGATGAAGCACTGCGACTGTTTCAGGTATCCACCCTCGACGCTGCTCGCACTGGCAGCCTAGCAGGCGCCGAAGGATTTACTACGTCCGAAGATCAGGACACCCTGAACCGCATCGAGAAACAATTGAAACGTCGTTTTCCGATTGGCACTCAAGTCTCAGAGTTCGCCATTGTTCAGGACTTCTTGAAACAGGCGAGTTATACCGTACCGTAATTCCCACTTTCCTTCGACATATTGCTCATAACTTGTTAGTAAATCAACGCTATTTTATTTCAGCTTTCAATATCATTCTTTAGTTATAAAACTAATAATTTTGATTTTCATTTGTCTTAACAGAGATATCCTGAGCATGCAGTCCACAAGGTCATTCATCTGATGGTGCGTCGCGGCGAGTTGCAGCAGCGTTTCCAACGTAAAACACTCATCCGCGTTAAGTAATATCGTAAGCGACAATAAACCATTCTTAAATTTCATTGTTTTATTGATTTATTCTCCTTTGTTTTCTACTTTTTTCTGTAATAAATATAAACCGGATGTAGGTGCATCACAAATCTGGTGGTCGCCATTACATCATTTTGTGTACATGTAGTGAAGTTACTTCATGTAAGCGATTGCTGTTTAAAATGAGTTTCGAGTTTTGCACTTGATTTGTCAGTCCCAACTTAAAAATACATAGAAAGTTGTCATTTTTTTACGTTTTTATTCCTACAAATCCCAGCACGGTGGGCAATCACTGAAAGCATTTGCATCGATGTTTAATCGATTTCTCAATTTCCAACATGGCGGCGCTCTTATATGGAACGTGTAATTTGGAGATTGCTGCAAACATTTTTTGGTATTTTACTTTAGAATTGTTTTTACTTTTGAATTTCTAATCAAGAAGTGAAAGCAGTTTAGTTGGCCGCGATGAAGACCCGCTTCACGACTGTCGACATCGTCGCTAGCTTAGCAGAAATACAAAGGTACGAATCAAGCATAAGCTGCATAAGGTCGGCTACTGGTACTTGCAAAGAATTCTGACATTTTGGAATAACGGAAGTCACTAATGTATTGCAAAAATACCATCAAATAACGGAAATTGACTCAAACGAGGAAACGATGGAAAAGGACTAAAACACGTCGTATTTCCATGAAATAATCTCGCCTCTTTTGTTTTAATTACATTAATTTACCGCACGCAGTTTGTTGGGCCTGAGGGTCGTTAACGTCTACGACATCGACAACAAATGTTATCTGTTCAAACTTTCAAGGTTAGTTAATCTAATTTGAACTAATTTCAGTAATTTGTTAACTCGTTAACACCCATTAACAATTATAGACAAAGGCCCAATAGAACGTAGTAAGTGTAGTGCCCTGCATGTCATCCGATCGCAAAGTCAAGGCCTATACATATGTAAACATTAATTCCTCCATTATTTTGCTAACAAATGATGTTTTGTGCAGCAAGGAAGCAAAAGCTGTGATTCTTCTAGAGTCAGGTGCAAGACTTCACACAACTGAGTTCGAATGGCCGAAAAATCAGACACCTTCGGGGTTTACAATGAAGGTATAAATATCTAGCGTATAACTATTTAAATATTAGGCCTAATCATATATATTGTTCCCGGCTTCACGCAAAAGTATTTATGCATCGAGCTGATCATTATCGCGAAGTACATTTTTAATATTAAGCGGTTTTCGGGCATGATGATTGACGAGTGATCTTTTTTGTTTTGTTTTGCGAAATAGCTTCGAAAGCACATTCACAATCGTCGTCTAGAATCCGCCAAACAGCTGGGCGTCGATCGTATCGTCGATTTTCAATTTGGTTCCAGCGAAGCCGCCTATCACGTCATTGTCGAACTGTATGACAGGGTGAGAAAAATCTCTTAAATGCATGACTCATCAGTTCCTATTAGTTGTCACTTGGAAGACGTGCAATAGTCGTTCATCGCATTAATTTTGTTGTTTCGATAAATAGGGCAACATTGTGTTGACCGATTATCAATACACGATCTTGAACATCTTGCGTCCAAGAACTGAGAATGAGGAGACGAAGTTTCTTGTGAAAAACGTCTATCCGATCGAGCACGCAAAGCAGGAACAGACAACGATATCACTGGAAAGGTCTCTTTATTAATAATTTGTTTATCGAATGCGTAACTGCGACACTATTGAAGCCAGTTTAAACTTTACACGTTGCTCTCGCTTCTCAAAGCTTGCGCGATATTCTGTTGCAAGCAAAACCAGGCGATAATCTGCGCCGAGCTTTGAATCCGCACCTCAGTGAGTTTTATATTTACGGATTTACGTTTATTTTTTAACAATAAACATGTTTAATTTGTCTATTGTTTAAGCTCGATTATTATTTATATTTTTAATTGATCCCTTTCATTTATTTATTTTAATTTAGTTTACGGCCCATCCGTCATCGACCACGTTCTACTTGGAGTGGGATTCAACGAGAATGCAAAGATCGGCAATGGATTCGATATGGCACAAGGTAATTTTTTTGTTATGAACTATTACCATTTCATCTGTTATCACTTTTATCCTTATGTTTTTATTCTAGAAATGAGCCCTCACTTGAGCTATAAACAAGTACGGCATGTAATTTTTATTTTATATTTTTAAATTAAGATGCAGACATTTTGAGATTGTTGACTGCATTGGTGGAAGCGGATAACATCATGAGCGAAGCCAAAAGTGGAAATTGCAAGGTATGACTTAATCGTTTATGTTTTATTTCCATAACTATTCGTACTATGTATAATTATATATTGATAGTTTGATTGATTGATTAATGATTAATTTATTTTTCTCAAAATTTTAAGGGGTACATTATTCAAAAAACTGAGAAGAAAGCTGGAGAAGGATCAAAGCAAGGCGATGAATTTCTCGCGTGAGAACCTTTTAAAAATATTCTTTTTTGCTTAACCGATTACGAAAATGATTTAATCTTGTAATGACTTGTTAATAATTTTTTTTCAAGCAATTTGTGATAATTAATTACAGATACGTGGAGTTTCATCCGCACCTTTACCGTCAGCATTCTGACCGTCCTTACGCCGAGTTTGCGACATTCAATAAAGTTGATCATGCATCTGAATTCAAATTATTTATTTACAGATTTTTAATTTTAAATTGATCCAAATTTGCAATTTATTTTCCAGGCTGTCGACGAGTTCTTTTCTAAAGTTGAGAGTCAGAAGATAGACATGAAACAAATCCACCAGGTTTCCCATATGTGTATTTCTTGTCGTTTAATCGTTTATTTGTGAATTGTTTTTGAATTTCGTTGATTAATTGTTTCTTCAGGAAAAAGAAGCTCTGAGGAAACTTGAAAACGTTAAAAAAGATCATGAAAAGCGTTTGGGATTCCTGGAGAAGAAACAGGACGAAGACAAACGTAGAGCTCAGCTAATCGAGATGAATCTATCCCTGGTAGGTTGGTTGTTTATTTGTTCCGCCTGTATTTTTTTACGTATTGTCGTTCGATTAATGCAGTTCTTCTGCAAAAAAATTGCGTTGGAAAAATTGAATATTTTGATTGCAGGTTAACGGTGCTGTCCTAATTGTTCAGAGAGCGATTGCCGATCAGATTAGTTGGAAGGAGATCTGGAATCTGATTGTGGAGGCAAAAGCGCGTGGCGATCCAGTTGCAAGCGCCATTAAGACTCTGAAATTGGATGTAAACCATATCGCGATGATTCTCAGGTATGAGTTGCGTCGAGGTTTTGAATTTGATTTCTATATTTAGTTACTAATTGTATGCTCGCACGCTGTGCAGCGACCCTTTTGCCGAGGACGGCGACGAAGGTGGTGCGCCTTGCATCGTTGACATCGACTTAGATTTAACTGCGTATGCAAATGCGAAGCGGTATTTATTTATTCCGCTTTGTATGAGTCTGTATTTTATTTTCACCTCATGCAATTACCTTGAACTGTTATTTTGTCATTCATTCCTTGCAGTTATTATGATATGAAGCGTCACGCTCAAGTTAAAGAGAAGAAAACATTAGAATCTTCGACTAAGGCAAGTTAAGTCCTTATTTCATTTAGTTTGAACTCTTAAGGCTGCCAACATTATTTATACTTGGCTCATACAGGCCTACAAGTCGGCTGAGAAGAAAACCAAGCAGACTTTGAAGGACGTTGCCGTCGTGGCCAACATAAAGAAGGCTCGAAAGATTCACTGGTCCGCACTTCTGTCCAAATGGAACGGCCATCATCCTTAATGCGGAGAGTTTTTTTTATGGTATTGTGGTTTTCAGGTTCGAGAAATTCTATTGGTTCATCAGCTCTGAAAACTATTTGGCGATCGGTGGCCGCGACCAACAGCAAAACGAATTGCTCGTGAAGCGTCACTTGAGGCCAGGCGACATTTATGTCCACGCGGACATCCACGGAGCCAGCAGCATTGTCCTCAAGAATCCATCAGGTTTGTTTGCGTTGTTTGCCCCAAAATCGTTGAGAATTTATCTAATTGTCCGAGTGACCAGAGGACGCTCATTACGTATTATGTATTTTATAACCTATTTTAATTATTTGGTAGTGATTATTTACATTTTAAATTTGTAAATACAGGGCTGCCAATTCCACCGAAGACCCTGAATGAAGTTGGCACGATGGCCACATGTTTCAGCGCAGCCTGGAATGCCAAAGTTGTAACCAACTCCTGGTGGGTGTATCATGATCAGGTGAGATAAGGAGAATTGAAACTGAAAATAAATTTTTATGTCTTGCCAGAGTCGCCACTTTATGTATCGTTTTGATCGACACAGGTGTCAAAAACAGCGCCATCAGGAGAATATCTAAGTACTGGATCTTTCATGATTCGCGGGAAAAAGAATTATCTTCCCCCTTGTCATCTCATCATGGGATTCGGACTCCTGTTCAGGGTCAGTTAGTTTCTGTTATCGTTAACCATTTTTTTAGTTTCAAATTAACTCCCTTGATTGTAGCTGGACGACGAGAGTGCCGCTAAGCATAAAGACGAACGTCGTATCCGGTCGCTGGACGACAACGACGTTGACTCAATGACGTCACATTCGATTGTCACGGTCAGCTTTTAAAATGACCACTTTTTTAAATTTAGTTAATTTTATTTTTAGATTGTTCAGCCTTATTTCTTGAAATTCATTTTGAATTACTTTTTTAAGGAGGAAGAAGAGGATGCTGAAATTCTGTTAGAAGAAAGCGACGATAACGAAGATCCCGATACACTTGAGCAGTCAATTTCTAACAAGCTTCCAGAAGAAAACTTCGCCAGCAAAGGCAAAGCGGATCATCATGACGATATTGATGATGATGATGACGTAAATGCGTTTCCAGACACTGTCATCGAACTTGAACACGTTGAAGGGGAACAGTAAGCTAACTCTAAGATTTAAGAACTCGCGCTCTAAATTAAGCTAAATTTGTCTTTTAACTTTGTTCTTCAAATTTTGAGGTTTCGTATGCAACATCGAACCATGCCCACTATATCAGAATCGTCTGACACTCCGCAGCTGCTTGACAACGGAAGCGTCGTTTTCTTGGGCGACGACGAACCAGTTTTAGTCAAGGTAAATTTTTTTGATCATTCATCAAGCTCTCATTCTCGTTCTTTTTCTCAGGAATGTATTTGTCATTTTATATTCTTTTTTTGTTCAGCGATCTGATAGGTTATCGTCTTCGTCGAATTCTTTAACCCAAATGTGAGTTGGAAATTCACAAAATTCGTTTAGGTTATCTTTGTGTATTGATTTTTTTATTCTTATATGTTTCTCTTTATTTATCATATCGTAGTGAGAACGTTCCTCCTAGGCTTACAACCCCTAAGCCAGTATCGCCTGTCGTTCAAGTCGAGCCTGCGGTAAGCCCATTAAATTAGAATTTTTGTTTATTTTAATTATTTATTTCATCTCGATTTGAAATTACATTTTGGTGTACTGGTAATTTATTCCGTAGAAGCTGCCACAGACGAAACGAGGTCAGAAGGTAATTAAATTATGGATGATTTTGTTTATTTTCTTAACAAATAGCTCCAAAAATGTTGACAAAAGTTGAAAACACAAAAACATAAATTGAACTTTTCTCCCTAAAGTTTTGTTGAAATGATTCATTTAAATTAGTAAACACAAATTATTGTATTTTTATTTCAGTACAAACTGAAGAAAATGAAGGAAAAATACAAAGATCAGGATGAAGAAGATCGCCTTCTCGCCATGGAACTTCTCAAG
>JAQIYI010000749.1:0-15835 GCA_034700265.1 Polyzonium germanicum | reverse complement strand
GATGTTAAGTTTGAACAATCGGCATCGGCATCGGCATCGGCATATCGGCAAAATTCCTGCATCGGCGCATCCCTACTAATCTTACATAAAGTATACACAAATACAAGTGTAATACAAGCGTCATCTTGACGGTGGGTACCGTGTGTTTAAGGACTATTTAAAATTACGGTAACTCCTGCACCAATCTGTAGCTACACTTGTACGTAACGTGAATGTGCACTTTGCAGATGTGAAAAGATCAAACGGTGTCTACCTACGTAGGCCTACTTAGTCTACCACTGAGGTCAATGGCACGATGCACGAATGAATGTCGTCTAATTTGCGGGTCCTTATATACACATTAGGCTAGTCTGTGGAGTGGGCCAGATGTTAAACAAAGTGCTTAGTCTATGTTACTACCGTACCTTTTATACAAGATTTTTAATTCCGCTTCCGATACATTTTTGACGACCGGGGCAACCTCGACGACACCAAATCTCTGCGCCCTGTGTTCCAATTTCTCCAGGTTGATCTGGAATCGACAGATGATTTGAGAAAGTGAGACAGTCCCGCGTTACCGTATTTTAACGTTTTTCATACTCAGGTCCAATTTCTTTGGACTTTCTTTCGTAGACTAGCTGCGTGCGTCATTCTCTATTCTATTGTATTACCCCTTGCATTAGCGCGTCCAACTGGACCGCGTCCTCCGACAAGCGAGCGCCGGTTTCGTGCGAATTCGATCCGGTCCTCATTTCATCCTCCTTATCGCTGGCCACCGGCGTTGTGTCCACCAGCATTTCTTCTACGTTACCTGTCGAAAGTCGAACGCGGTCAGCGTCATCCGCGTCGGACTCCCTGTCCGAATTGGCCGCCATGTTTGTTTGGAAAGTATCGATACGCAAGTATATCGATATGCGGGTTCGACGAAAAACGCATCGATTGCATTTTCAAAATGGCGGCAATGGCGCTAAACGCGGAGGGAAATTTGTCCGTAAGTTATTTTAAAATTTTAATTATTTCAGTTTTAATTTATCTTTTATCGCCAGGTTTTGATCTTTCCGTTGTTAAGTTAGCTTAAGTGCTTACAGTATGCACATTCTTTGGCGATCGTAATAGTATAAAATCATAGGCAAAAAGGGTCAAAAACCAATGTGACCAGGTCACCAGGGACGAGTTGTCGTGATCGGCAAACCCACCATGGCCATGCCTGCGCACATGCCAAAAGCCCGAAACATTCGTCGATATGACGAGGGCCTGTAATCGAGTAATCGATAGTTCTCTTATTGTCCCGTAATCGTCCGTCCAAATAGTCTGACGTCAGATTGTGACAAGTAGTCAAAAAAACTTGACTTAAAATGAGCTTAAAAGTCGATCTGAAGCTTAAAAAAAGATTCCTATGCCTGCAAGTGGCTTATTTACAGAATATTACCAAAATCCTGCGTGCGGCACTGCATGATATACTGAGACTTCGGCCTAGCTCGTATACTCAGCATGCAGTCTCAGCTAATCCCAAAATTTTCAGAAAAAAAGTATATAAAAGTAAACAAAAACGCTAAAATTATGTAGGCCCAAAAAACGAATAAAATAGAATTCAAACGTAAAAAAGGCTAAAATTATGTAAATAGAAGCTTATGTATAAGGCCTACAGTGTAACAGTATACATTGTATATTATAGGCCCAAAGAAAGCAATAAAACAAAATAACAAAAATTCAAATGGAATTAAAAATAAAATAAGTATGAATCCTTAGTAAAAACGTGACGTTGAGTCTAGAAATCTCATGAGAGCCTGGCCATGCACTGTTTTTGAGAGAAGGAATTGTCATTCGAAAGTCCAACTTTCCCAGTGCCACCGCCAAGTCACGTCTGTCTAGAGTAGTCTGATCAATGTAGCATGAAATGGTCCACATCCCTGGCAGGCTGGCACATGGCAGGGCACGCACACGGTCGCGCTTATGCTGAGCACATCCAATTCCATTCAGATGTGCAGGAAGCTGGAGATGGCCAGTCAGAGGACCAAATAAGATCACATCCTGATGGCGTATTCCAATAAGTTAATAAGTTTCAATAAATATCGATAAACATCGATTATTTTGACCAAACATTTATATGTGCAATTGTCCATATTTCTAACAAGAGTTTAGCCGTCAATGTAAGTGGAACAACCTAGGCGCATGCTTAATTAAAATCTTCACACTTTTTTTACAGCATCGGCTTCAAAGTGTTCTGAGTTGCCCTCTGGTGCAGAGATGCAGGGAACTGAAGAAGCTCTTTGTGGAATGCACCTACAGGGTATTATAATATTTTATCCTTTATAAGAAGCTAAAATACGAGTTTAGCCTTAGGCTTACTAAAATTAATTTAATCTGCTTCTTTTGCGCGACGCATATAGGACGCTTACACCATGTTTCCGATAATCGTTGAGAGCATTTTTGGCTTCGCCGGCCGCCAAAGCTGGGGACTCCTGCACATTTACCGTCATCAGAATCCGCGGGAGCATGATACAGTGCGTCAGTTCGTTTCGCCGGACGGTCCGCTGCTAGAGCTCGCCTACAAGCTCATGAACGACGTCCACCTCAAGTACGAGTTTCCGCTATCATGCCTCCCCACGCCTGTCCTCCGATCGTTTGAAGTCGAGATCGTCCCGCCTTTCTACATGGGCAAACTACAAAACTGCAGTCCTGGTCGCCTAGCTTCAGTCTTAGCGCTCAGTATCCTTTATTTGTTATTGGGTAATTTATTTTTAAACCACCTAGTCAACCGTCCGTCCGCCCGCTCCTGATGTATTGCTTACCGTATGTAAAAATCATCCGAATGAACGACCGTCATGAACCACCTCAAAACTTGACTGGATCCAAACTGTCACGTTGAGGCTATTAAGTGTAATTTTTCTTTTTCTATTCTAAATGATAGTCCAATGATAACGACGCGTTGCGAGCTTAACTCAAGATTTCGAAAGATCCCTTCGAGTTCTTCCTCTTCCATCTGTCGTATTACATGCTAAGATCGCAAAACCAAAGGGTAAGAACTTAGATCTTATTGCGAACCTCAAGTCCACAACCACGACTAATAAACGCAATGTTGAATTTTAGTCCTTTCCAGATTGGAACGATGCTGGTGACTCGGTCCACGCTTACATCATCGAAGACTTCCTTCATCATTTTCTGCCCTTAAACGGCTCGTATCCGCCACCCCCTGTCCACTCAGTGCCGATGCCGACAAATTTCAATCCGCTGGACCAGTTTGGAAGGTGAGGTATCTTTTAATTCCCAGTGTTGCTACTGATAAATGTACACGTGCGCATACATCCCCTAGCCTACTTCAAAGCTAAAAAAAAATGCCGTGCATGCATTTGTTGTCGAACAGTCCGATCGAAAGGATTTCAGGATTGTCTGGTGGTGCGGGATCGAGTATGACGAACATCTTTCGCGATCTTGATCAACGTCTGTCAAGGAACAACCTTTTCAAACAAACTAACGTCATGATCACTCGACACAATTCGACTGGAGGCGATCTATCCAGGGATTTGCCGCCAGTTGAACTCTGGCGATCCGAAGTCTTTGTGCAGGTTAGATTTACGTTAAGTTGGTTCAGCGCAGTAGTATAGGAGCTAGGAGAACGCCTAGAGCCTTAGGTAGCGAGGACTTTGTACTACTAGGTTCAAATAGACGTTGTCTATTTGTCTTATCTGTTTCTCTGTGTTGGTTTGTATCTGTGCGTATGACTCCTATACCCTAGGGGAGGGGACTAATAATCTGTGTGGTTTGTTCCAGGTGCTCATCGAGTTCTGGTTGAATCATTACAATTTTGATGCGCAGCGTAATTTCAACTCCGCCGATAAGGTCACTATTGGAATAAAATAACATTTTTTTTCTTGTGATTTTCATTTCTCTTTTTTCTTATTATTTTAGTCACATGGGCTCGATTTTTCACGGAGCATGAATTCCCCCAACATTTCGTTCAATGTAAGTATGCGTGCTCGCATAGGCCTATATCCAAGTAGGCCTAATATAACTTGGCTCATTAACCCTGATACTGAATTGCTGATTAGTCTAAGCTCTTACCAATACACCTTGTGTCCATGTAACACCCCTCCCTCCCACATTTTTTTATGCCAATGAACATTTTTTTCCAATTATTCATTTTTTAAAAACGATTTTGATCATAATCCAAATTATAATCCATACCGGGTATCATTTATTTTATTTATCTTAAACCCAATCGAATCAGTTCTAACTTGATTTCAAATCCAATCCCACTGGCAAACCCAATACGAACACCAAACTTAATCCCATTGCTAATTTAAGTTTTAATTCTTATTGAAATCCTAATTAAACCTGATTCCAATTCCAAGCTAAATCCTCATCCCAATCCTGATTATAATTATAGGGATAAACATAATCCCAGTCTCAAGTCATCTGCCCATTAAAATAAACTTTTGTATTGCAGGAACCATTCTTTCCATCGGCCTACCATGTTCGCCTCGTCCGTATGTGCGTCAAGCATTGCCACTACTTCGCCAACAGCGCCCGACCCAACTCAAACGACAAATTTGATGCTTTCAAAAGGTTAACCATTTTTCCCATCTTACTGTTATGATTTTATTGCCGTATTTTTTTTATAACATTTCTATCTGTACTATGATCGTTTTAGAGCAGTGATTCCACAACTGTTGCGCAAAAAACTGTACACTTTTATCCGGCATCTGTTCGACCACTGGCCATTGGACGATTCATTTCGCCTTGTAAGTACCGTAGATATACGTGCTAACATTCCAATATTCCAATTTCCTTCGGAACTTTCTTGAAGTATATCAGAATGACCCGCGCGCGGTCGCCTTGTTAAGACGCACACTAGGACTGTAAATGTGATTATGCGAATATGTGACTTACTCGATAGACCTAAATATGACGCGGACGCGCGGTCAGATATAACGAAAAGAGATCAATCTTTATTTGAATCCTTATCCACGTGCAAGTCAGAAAATAACAAAGAAACAAACACATTCCGAACTAAGGTCCTCGAGCTGTGGTTGAGCTTCATCCAACCGTGGCGTTATGGTGACGCTCGTGCTGTCCATGGTGCGGACAAAACGGAGGACAATGAACGCGTCGTTTCGTCTTCTAGATGGCGGCCGTTTATCGAGGAGAATCTGCTCTTCTACTCCGTACTTTTCCGAAAGATGTTGCAGCGCATGTCGCGCATTGATCTGTGCTCCGTTAAAAATGCCGCCATGTTACATAGACTTACAAAGGTGAGTTCCGCGTGCGCCACGTTGAAAATATTGATCACACCATATGTTCCTGTGTAAACAACATAATCGGTGGCCTATTTTGCGCGTTTCAGGTGTTTTTGCAAGCTAATTTGAAGAAATTGATCCAAGAAGGTGAGCATCTTTGTACTATTTGAAGGGTCATGCAGTATGTTTTTTTTTTAAATACCGTACAAATTGAAATTAAACCATAAATTGTCATTTCAAGATTAGGCCTACAATTACATGTATGTGCTAAGTTTTTTTATTAATACCTCATATCTCGATTTTGTCGTATTCGTAAATTGTTATTTGCTAAACATTCACTCGCATTCACTTTCGAAACAGCTGAATCATTGCTCCAGGAGCAGCCATCCCTTGGACAACGACTCTCCGGAATAAAGTCTCATTCGTCATCGATAAGCGGCGGCCTGCTGTCTCGCTCAGCGACCGAAGTTGGACACTCCGTCCTCGTCCGCCAATACCTGACCGATCTGGAGGGACCTGGTAGAGCCTACATTCCAATGTTTGGTGACGAAGTGAATGCTGTAGTGAAGCAGATGGTCTTGCTCGTCCAGCGAGCAAGGTCTTCTCTGGACGAACAGAAAGCGTCAATTGACACGTCCAAGAAACCCGGCTTGTTCGGCCGAATTTGGTCGTTTTTTCATGTGGACCCTGTCGACGCTTACGGATTCAGCGATTCGGCGACTGGCAGTGGACCCAGGGCGGAGCAGTACCTTGATGTCGCTCTCAAGCAACTGTCGTCACTATATAACGTAGATTAAGTACATGTAGATAATCTTATCTCAAAATGTGGATTATGATTAATAAACTTGACAACTTTACTGATTGTAGATTCAGCTTCTCCGAGATGGACAGCCGTCGAGGTCTTTCAACTCGTTTGGGAGTTATGCTGACGGTTCGTCTACGACGGCCAATATTGTGAACGATGAGGGCTGCCTGACACCACTAGGACGACACCAGGTAATTTTATGGAATGAATCTCGGGAGAGGAGAGGGGTGGAGGGGTAGGCGAACACTACTACATGTAGCAGATTCAAGTGGCACGTCAGCTTGTTTGTCCCTTCGCCTTAGATGAACGTCACCGCGCGCGAACCCGTAACAATTAATTGATAGCTGGCCTATTGCAACCCGCCTAAAGCATAAACTTTCTTTTATTGCACCTGCTTTTATCATGTTATGACATGTTAGTCACTAAGACATTAGTTGCATGATATGCTAATGATGCTACTGGGCTAGCTAGCCCATCTGTAGAAAGCTTCAAGTCTTGAAGCTTTAAAATCCTTAGGACCAGACTTGTGTAACCCTGTATAAAGATATGTTATTTAGAAATGTTAAATTTCCAATACTGAAATCATTTTTAAAATAATCAATTCTAAATTTCTTTAAGTTAAAAACATTAAAAATCATCAATATCATTAATTATGATAAAACACTTTAAAAATTAAACGCTTTAAATCGCAGTTTGTCATATTTGATAAACTGTGATTTAAGCGTTTAATTTCTAAAGTGTTTTAATCATTTCTAATTACATTCAGATGTTGAATCGCAATTTTCGACCGGATGTGTCGTACCAAGGGGATCCAGACCTTAAGCCGATAAGTAGTTACGAAATCGGCTTTTTGGTCCGACTGCTCTTTCAGTTCGCATCATCAATCAACGAAAAGGTGGTGATCATTTTGATAATCATTATGTTGTTTTGTTGCATATTATGCCTTAAGGAACCATACAAATTTATTAATTTACAGTTTGGAGCGGAGATTAGTGATTTCTACAGCCGTGGCGATTTTATGGGTCGATTAAGTCGTCAGCTGATCCAAGGTCCAACTGTGTGTCGCACGTTTCAACGCTATGGTACTCCATCGTCGCGTCAAGTCAAGGTCTTGCCACCGAGACTGAGTTTAAGGCCGCTGGCGAAGAAGCAGAATCTCGGATACGTTCTCTCGGTCTTCTTCGTGGCTTACCTTAACGGTTGGGGCTTATTCATCCCATTCGCCTTAATTGTTGCCGCCATTGCACTCTACGCTCTCTTCGGCGCTGTCATCGAACCCTATCGCAAGGTAAGCTAAGATGGCTTCTTTGTACGAATTCTATTCAATTAAGGCAAATTAAACTGTCCCGTCTTCTGCTGCTAATTATTAGAGAATCGCCAGGTCGGTCAAATATATTCTCGAAATTTAAGTTTTTCTTCATTAATGATGCATATTTTTTATTGACTTAAATAATTTGCTTACGTTTATTTTAGATATACTGTGGGAATGTATGATTTCTATACACGGAATTTGGCTCATAAAAGTGCCCTATGCACATATTAATTTATTTTAAAATCATGGGTCAGTTGGCCATGGGAGAGAAGACTTTGAAGCGGTGTTATCTCTTGAACGTTGAACTATAGCTCGGCTTCCCAGCCAATTCAAGTAGATAACGATCTGGATTATCATTCCAGTCTACCGCATTCAACAAATTAACCTGAGATAACAAAATTAATAAAAAAAAAACACATTGGAGGTGAGGATAAACTTTTTGGAATTTAAATATGCCAAATTGATCTTGGCGACCAGATAAATTGTGAGAAATTCTTTCTGACCTTCTTTTGCTTCTCAACTTGGGCCGTCTCCCACTTTTTTTGCTTGATTTGCGCATCTCGTGTCTCTTCTTCCGCGCAACCCCAAACCTAATTCAAAAATTTTATAAAAAAATCACGTTAATTCTCAACTCGTTTTAAGTTTACTAATGAAATCATTACAGCATTTCAAAATTATCAAAAGAAAGCTCAGCAAGTCAACTTGCACAATATGTATTTAAAACAATTCAAAAGTTTTAATTGATTAAATTTTCTTGTTTAAGCGGTCTTGTTAATCTTATTTCAAAATAATCGAGAATAAGAAAGTGAGAAAAATATAAGTGACACGGTCGGGTCACTTCTATTATTTCTCACTTTCTTATTCTCGATTATTTTCAAATAAGATTAACAAGACAGCTAAACAAGAAAATTTAATTAATTAACTTATGACGGTCAAGAATATATTCATTTAACAATTTGATATCGAATTTAGCCAAAATCTAATTTCTTATTTAAAATTGAATTTTAAGCTATCAAACAAGTTAAAAGAAATATTTATAAAATGAAATTTGGGAAGTTAACAAAAGTAATAAAAAAATTCAATAAAATAAGGCCTATGCTTAAAATAAAATCATTCGTGGCCTTTATCCATTATACATCAAAGATTCCTAATACTTAATTTTACTTGCTTTGGAAAAGTAAGCTCTCTAGATCACTAACATTTCCTACAGATAACAGGTTTCTTATGCGGGTTAGTCTACACCGTGGATAATTCAAAATGGCTGATGCTCAAAGCGCATAATCCATAATCCGGACTGCCGCATTTATTTTGAATTAGTCAAGGCGCATAACGTGAACCAGTTAATACTCGTACAAGAGATTGCACACATGCCTCGAGTGATTGTAATTTGTAGGGTATTTTCTTGATTGCAGCCACGCAGAAATCCGGATCTATCTCAAGGACGGGCGACTTGGGATTCCGACCGACATGAAGTCCAAACGGATGGCCTCGCGCCGTCAGATTAAAGTACATCATCTTGTCGCCAACTTTATCAAACGGATCGCGAACAGGCAAGCAGATAAGTCAATTGTTGATCGATATAGCAAATCAAAATTATTTCTTTTAACACCAGACAAAAAATTGGGCGACTTGTACTAACCTTCAAAGATCTTGAAGGAGGGTGTTATTTGCACGACGGTGCAGTGCTCTCCGCCCCACCTAGAGTTGTGTTCTCTGTATTGAATAATTAAATGAAATTATCAGCGAACATTTTAACAGACAATACGTTTTAATTTTCTTTCTTTGGTCAATTTAATTTAGTTAATTGGCCTTCGTTTAGTTTGCCCCTTGATCATGGTCCAAAAGGCTGATAAGGAATGTCTCAAACGAAATCAAGGCTCGTAACGATGACAAAAGAATGTTTTTTCGATCAAAATAATTACATAATACATACTAACGACCTAGTTAAGGCATAATTAAGGAATGATAATCATGATGGGCTAAACATTCTGACGAACCTCCATTCGTGATCGATGCAGACGCACAAAGTGACATCCGCGTCCGTTGTCACGAGCATAGCCGTTGGGCCACGGTACGAGAAAACGTGATGTTGAAACCTTTTTTGGATTGTGAAAGGGTTAGGAATAGATTACCATGAGTTAGGCATGACATTATATTACTAGATATTGGGCCTAATTAAAATGTCATAGGAGTGGAGGATAACCTATTCATGCTTTCTCCATGTTCAGTGTTGCTGTAAAGTCGACTCCATGAGAATCCACTGTTCGATTTAAACTGCGAATCAAACAACAAGAAAACAAACAAGTAAGCCTCGGATATTGATATTTCGCGCAATGAAAATGCTCTTTTAGGAGGATGGTAAAAAAAACAATGTGGGAGGGGTTAGGAAAAATTTTCCGCCGCTGATATTTTATGTCAAAAATGTTTAGCCCCCTATTATCAAAATATTTGCATCGGCATTGCCAAATGCCGATGGAAATTCCGAACAATAGGCATCGCTCAATCGGCAAAAGCATCAGCATTAGCAAGCCGTCAACATCCTAGTCCGACAAATACGCGTAAGATATAAAGCGCTAATAAGTATAAAGGTCGATGCACAGTGCTCACTAACATTTGAGCGTCAAGGCCGTCGCGAGAGTTGCCAGTGTTGTTCAACGAAAAGTGTGGTGTTGCAGACTTGAGTAACCATAGACACCGTCATGGTTTCCATGGTAACACCGACCTCAACGTTCAAAAATGTTAGTGTGCATCACCGCAACGTACGCTCACCAACGAGTTGAGAATTTCGTGTGGATCGTAGAAGATGGTGCTACCGGTCGGCCTCAACATTTTCGGATGACGCGCCGTCACATATAGTTTGGGCAATGTGTTGGAGAACAACCATGTCAAAATCGGGTGCAACAGGCTGTCATCGTTGTCGGCATGAAGGTCTTCATGGTGAACGCCACCGGCGCCTGAACGACAAACCTTGTGGTCGCTGGCAGGGTTCGAATAATTCTGTTTTGAAGTTGAGGTGAGCCATGAAATAAACATAATACTTTTTTTATAGGCTAGGCTAATTTGACTTTTTAAAGTTAACTTCGTATCCAACAATGTATCCTGAGCATGCGCTAGAAAAAAACCCTCCTGTACTTTTCAAATTTATTAAATTTAATTTTGTAAATTTACTTTATTATAAGCTAGACGCCTACAGCCCTACAAGCACTTCTAAATATTTAATTCAAATTTCAAAAGTCTAAACTACCGTAGGAAGTTCCGTACCGTAGATTAAATTAAAACTTTTAAAAAAAAAAATGCTTAAACCGGTTTGTTTAATTCTAGGCCAAATATTCCAAAATGAATCACTTTTTTGTGATAGTATTCTCTCGAATTTAAGGTTCCGTAATTAACCACCTACCTTGAAAATAGGTTTCGTTGGACGCAAGTGTTGCATAACCCACCGATGGATGCTAGAATGGATCACGTTAGGACAGTTTTTGGCAATCCACGCCTGTAGAGAGTCGATAGCGATGGCGCTTTCGTTGCGGACGCACGCTTGCGCCAGCGACTGCGGAACGGACGACAGGAGCGGCGAGTGCAGATAGCAGTCATACTTGCTGCCAACTATCTCGGCTTCGAGCAGGAAGCAAGTGCGGAAGAAGTTCTCGACGGCTAGGCGATGGTAAAGAAAACATTGCAAGAAACATTAGGTAAGCGCCTATGGCTAGTATCACTAGCGGGTATAACGCGATTCTCCAGAGTGACTCGAACGGTGCTCACCCATAGGTTAACACGAGTGAGCAAGGCTAGAGTCACTGGAGAATCGCCTTATACCCGCTAGTGATACCAGCCTAGGTCTAGATACGTATGTCTGGATATGAAGTCAAGTCCAAACCATCTTTCTCGATCGTAGGTTTCCCCTTGGAGAATAGCAACAAATAGTATCTTTGCTGGTGACTGTTGACAATCAAATTTCGCACTTCAGTGCAGAATTTCGCAAAGATTTCGCGTCCGATCGACGGAGGCGGTTCAGCTCCATCGCGACCGCCGCTGAATCGCACATAAAGCAGTCCGCCAGCGTCCGGAACTTTATCGGAATGGAAGTGATCCTGCGCAGGTACACATATGCAATTTAAGGTAGGCTATTAACTTATTAAGCGATATACGGTACCTACACCGTAAGCCAATGTTAAAATATTCCTATTTTAAGTGAATTGATTTTAATTTGGCGGAATTGTTTTTAAATTCACTTATCGGTAGCCTAGCCTAGTTTATTATTTTAAATTTGATTCCATCGAACTTAGTTTTCTTTAGACCGACATGACGATATTCAGGCCTAACAATTACCATATTTAATTGCTCTTGCCAGTTTTTATTTTGGAATTCTTTTTCATCTAGGCCTATGCCTAGCCTAATTTTACTAAGTTATTTAATTGATTTCAATTATTTGTAGACCTGTTGATTTAATTAAAATACAAATAAGTAAAGTTAAGGCAATTTTCTTAAATTATTTTCTATTTCAACCCCCTTATCGCCTTAAAACGTATCCATGATCCGCAAACGCGATATTTTAAATAAGCGTAAATACTGCTATGTGTTGAAATGGAATATTTGCAATCAACGCAAAATTTCTGTTGAGAATCGTGAGATGCAATATTGCAATGGTTATTTTTTATTTTTGCAAAAATACAGAAAATGCATTTGTGAGAAAATTCAGAAAATGCATTTTTGTGTTTTAGGCGAATTTTTCAAATGTTGTGGTTTATGTAGGTGAATTTTAATTTTAATAATAGTACGGTTGACATCGTGGTTATAATTGCATGATTGTACAAACCACATGTAGGTCATAAACCTGTTTTGAACGGTAGGCCTGAATCCGTCGAAATGGTTTTTAATCATCTCTCCTGCAGGTCTAATGAATTACATTTTTTATTTATTTTTTTTAAAGCCCAATGATTGATGGCTAAGCTGGCCTATTTTATTTTTTACAAAAACTTTAAACAAATAACGATAGGCCTAATCATAATTATTGTAAAAAAAATCTTTGCTATTTATAACTGGGTACAAAAATACGATCAGGCGACTGCACTAGCTTTTCAATGCAATGTACAAACGGTACATAAGACTGTATGGTCTACAGGTGCTAGTCGTTTTCTGTACTAACCACGAAACTTTGCCGGGAAATGATGTCATCACCAACGCCGTGTTTCCTTGAATTATCGACGAGTAGCTGGAAAGCCGGGCGAAACGAGTTTTTTTTTAAATAGAAAAACATTTTGTAGTTAATACTTCCGCCTTGATTATATAGAAGCACGGTATGTAAGACCGTGTATAGAAGTAAAAAATTCAGATAACCGCTTATCGGAACAATTAACAATATACTCTATTGTAAGGGACCATAATACAATCCCTAGACACGTTAAATGGCCGGTACGGTACTGCTTTTTAAATTAAGCATTTTAGATATAGAAAACTCACCTTAATTTTATCAATCTCGCTTCCCTTTTATTTACGAGTGATATCGGTAACTGTGGGTTGGCCATACAGGGTAGAGTTGTTCGTCATCACCGCGCTTTCACACATTAATCAACAGTGTGATGATGACGAAATACTTGACTAATCTTCGTTGCGTTGCTAGGTTTTTAATGTAGCTAGCCTAATTTTAAAAACGCGATCCTGATGAAGTGATCGTACGCCAGGTTGCTACGCAGTAGGCATAACCCTGTCATACATAATTATAATTCCGCATCGACCCGGTTGCAACATTTTCGATTTGACTGAATGCATGCAGTTTTATGCTTTGTCTAGATCATTCTAAATGTTGTATATATGCCTATATGGTCGCCATATATACAATTTATATGGACACCACAATACGAGGCTAATAGACTATTAGGCCTATAGGATTTAAACGCTTTATAGCCTTGTAATAATGTTCGAGCGAGAGAGCATGCATGCGGCATGCCTCGCTCTTTCGTATCGGCAATAATACCTGCATGAATGTGCGTCTGACGTCGGTGGAACGCAGGGTCGGACGCACGACAGTCACGACGTGACATTTCAGTCTGCTTAAGTTCTTCGCCTGCCTCGCGAAGGGCAATATTACGTCTATAGGCCTATTATCCCTATAGGCCCAACCATGCACAGACTTGAGCTTGTCTTATCTCAAGTCAGTCTTATGCACGTGACAATTTCCATTGATCATTTCGACTTGCATCAATTCTCAAGAATCACTAATCTGCAGTAATCACAGACTTGAGCTTGTCTTACTCTCTTTATTGACCGCGCGTGCGTTCTCAAGAACGAATGTGTGATTTTGAGAATGAACAATGATAATGAAACTCAATGGAAATTCTCAAGAGCAAAACGCTGACCATCTGAGTAGGTACGGTAAGACAAGCTCGAGTTTGTGGTCATGCAGTGATACGGCCCTTAATTATAAGGGCCTACCGGGTGACTCATTGTCAACTCAGCAGGACACGATGTACTCTAAAGTTCCACGCGCTCTTCATTGATATTTGCGTGACATTTGGCAATTGGCATCACATCCGTGTCATGTCGTCTAAATGATGTCATCGAAAACAGCAAGAGGGTATATAGGCCTACTTATGATCGACATGGAGCACCGATTAACCGAATTAGCATTAGCATTAAGTTTCAATCTAGTGTCACCTGGCATAGTTCGGCGCTGATCTGATCGGTCCCATGGCGAACGGAGTCTCTCTTGACGCCGTCCGGATAATCAATATCGTCGCCGTATTTCGACGATGAAGCTGATTCTCCATTACCCATATCTCGCTTCTTTCATAAACTCACCAGACAACAAACAGAAAAAACAAAAGTTGTTTTTTTTTTTTTTCATTTCATTTCAAATAGGAGGATGCATCAGCAAAGAAAGAGCCGCAAGATTGAAGCGGTTCACACCTGTTATAAACAGCAAAACCACTCCGTTTGATCTAGGTCAGCCGGATTTTCAATCCGTGACGTCATTCGAAAACGGAAGTTGCTCGAACCGGAAGTCGGACACGCGCATTGATACCAGAGTCTCGGCCTAATTATTTTGCAAAAAATGTATGTTCCGTCTTTTAAAACATGATTTTTTTTTCAGCTCCCGTTTCAACAACAACGATTATGAAATTACGATGAAAAATGTTTTAATCCTCGAGGAAATTTATGCTTGATGATGATGGTAAAGAGAGAGTATTTTGTGACGCGGATGGATTCGTCGTCAGAAAGACCGCCGGCCAGCGGCCGCATCACGCCGGCCGGACATATTTTTTTGCGAGTCCGCCATTTTGATTTTTGTTCTTGAATGTGAATTTAACGCGCGTGTGTCATCGTCATCGTCGTTTGTCGCAGAGATTTGGCGTTATTTTCGTGTCGAAAAACCGCGACAAAATGCCCTCCAAATGTAAACCAAAGACTAGATTTATACCGGCTACCTGCGCCTGGACGCTTCTGCTCGGAGCCACGTCGTTGTTCTTCGTCTTTCCGTAAGTAGGCCTAAGGTTTGTCAGGGGAGAGTGTGGGCGAGTCATCGTCGTGTACTAGGCCTTGGTCGTAGCTCAATCCATATGATTCCATGTTCAATTATCCTAAGCAAATGCCTAATTAAAGCCCTTGGACCCTAAATGGTATTGTCTGTTAACACACAGTAGCATACGGCATACCCAATCGCTATATTTACTCCTTTACGTGTAGGCCTAGTTTTGGGGGGTCTTGAAATGCGTTTTTTTCATGCCCCGCTCAGTGACCTCATTCTAACGTCATGAGGCCTATCCATTAAGTACATGTAGGCCCAGAATCCCATCGTGTACAATTTGTACATGCGCATCAGTACATGTAACGTTGATTAGACGTTGCTACGCGGGTATAGGCTTTGGCTTCATCGCGCCTGTTGCTTCGTTAAGTTCCTTCTCGATTGATTGATGAAACGATTGAAATCGATGATTCGTCTATTCGTGAATCGTCGGCTTACCGAGCCAAAATAATTTACAAAATACATGTAGCAGGGCCTGCATGTATTTTCTCGATTATTTTGACGTGTTAGGACTTGCTCGTATGGCGTCACAGACTGTGTGACAGACGTTTACATGTAGGCATGAAGCCACAGATTTACCACTACGGCACTGTCATAGGCCTAGGCGCGTATCAGTAACCACAGACTTCAGCTTGTCTTAGTCAAGACATCGGTTTGCACGTGAGAATTTCCATTGAATTTCATTACCGATCGCTACCGTATCAGCCGTGGTACGGCACCGGTATGTATCCTGAGTTTTCTTTAAAACTACGTTCGCTGAACATGGCCTGAGGCGGAACTGTGAGGTAGAAACTTCACCCAAAATTATCAAAAGGTTTTGAGTAGTGCAACTACTGTAGGGCGTAGGCTAGGGTGGTTTTATAAACAATATTTATTAAATTTCATAGTCTCCAACTCATATTTCTATTCCATATAGTAAAAAAGAAAATTCCTGAAAATTTCATAACAATCTGTTCATATTTACTGGTCGCACAATGAGCTTA
>JAQIYI010000748.1:0-15837 GCA_034700265.1 Polyzonium germanicum | reverse complement strand
TTGACAAGTAAATGTACATTGTAGAATGGTACATTTACTTGTCAAACCCGTTACGTACAGGCCTACACTAAAAAAAATTCCGTCGTGTCGCGCGATAAATACTACGCTGTTAGAATCAGCCGATAGATGCCACGGTAAGCTCTAAATCTGGTTTCACACAGGCGAATATTTCGTTAATTTTGCCGTCGAATTCGCCAGTGAACTCACCACGTGACATCTTTATTGGTCAATAAGCGTGAGAAAAGTAGCCACACGATGAGTTCGCCGGCGAATTCGCCAGAAATTCGCCCATGTGAAACCGGCTTTAGAATGACTGTACAGAGAAAAACACGTGCCGCGTTTGGCCGCTGGCTCACCTGAGGCATGTTTGACTGTATCTGTCGTTGCAGGCTGTCCCGTTCCTTCTCGACGTCGGTCAGCTTCCCTTGCGTCTCGGCCAGCTGTTCCTGCGCTTCGCGCAGCGTCTCCATCAGCTTGTCCCGTTCGTCCAACATGTTCACCATGAGCTGCTCGAAGTTGGCCTCCTCTTCGCCGCCGACGCCGCCGCCTCCCATGCCGGACGACGAGTAGGCCGAGCTGCGCGCGGCCAACGAGTCCTCCGAGATGGTCGGCATCACGTCGCACATCATATTCCACATGATCGTCGTCGCCGTCGGCTCTTGCCTCGAGCTACGTGTGCGGGGGTGGACAAGAGTCAAGAGGACTAGTAGGCTTAGCTAGAGCCCTGATGGCGAGTAGGGGGTGGGAGGAGTACGAGGAGGGGGGGAGGCGTCTTTTGTTGTCTATTTTTGGCGCGTTTTAAACTGGGTCGGAGCGATTGGAGCTCGGAGGAGGAGGAGGAGGTCTCGAACTGGGACTCGCGCTGGATTCGTGAGGGCCGCCGGCGGCGATGAACCTGGACAGAAGATCCACTGGCGTCCGGCTCGACGACGGCGGCGTCGTCGTCGTCGTCGACGACGGGGTCAACCGACTACGACGCCCGCCATCTTGCGAAATTTGCGGATTTATGATCATGGTCCAAAATCGCGCCCCCTCTCACACAAACTAAAAACTAGGAACTTCTGTTTTTCTAATACCTTTTCAGCGGCGCAGAAGAAGCGGATGAGCGCGACGCGAATTTCGTTCGGCGAACAGATAAAAAATCGCACTGAGAAACGTCGTTTTGACGAGAAGAGCGTCGGCCGCCGCCATCACACTTTCGTCGGGCACCCGCGAAAAAAAAAAATTTCCCAGAATTCATGGCGGTCGCACGATAAAAAGCAGTTCCGCACACGACTTCCGTTCTCTCTTCTGATTGGCCAGCGGACAATAGTCAAAAAATCTGCTGGTTAAGTGCAAACAAAAGTGGTTAAACCTGGTTAAAACGCCAAATAATCTACTAAGTCGATAGATATTAGCAATTAAAGTTTGTTTAAACTTTCATGACAACTTTTGCACTTCGAAAAGAAATCTCTGTTTCCATTTTATTTTACATACGTCAATCAATGAAGTCATGGCGCCGATAATTCTATGAGATCATCTTTTCAATCAATGACGTCATGGACGCCGACATTTCTATGACGTCATCTGTCGTCTGCTAGATCCGGACGGAAAAAAATCGTCTGCTCTCTCTCGGTGAGAAGTGATAGGCCTAACTGATACGTGATAAATTCTGATAAATAACTGATTATTGTATAACTTCTGCTGAAATTATCGCCGTTTATCATTTTGAATTTAAAAAGAAATCCTTTATGCTGACTCGGATGAGTCAGAGGACTGCAATCACGTAGATGACGTCGGCCGCCGTAAAACAGCTGGTCTGCAAACATTTAAACTCACGGTAGGCCTGTACTGATGGCATGTATTGACATCGCGCCGCTTGAAGGTTTTCAGGAGGAAGTGGTTTTGTAGAGTCTTTTGACAAAACTCAAAAGGCAAAGTGCCAAAGTCCCAAAAAGCAGTGCACTAGACATCGTGCAAGTACATATATGCAGACACTTACCGCGGCAATAATTCTTCAAAGGCTCAAAGCCCTTATAGGCCTATGTCTCGCAGGCGGTCAACAAGAGGCTTTGGAGGTGGAGGTACAGTGACTTAATTAAACTTTACATCTTCTATTCACATATAGTGATGTATCCTGCATCATTATATACTGACCTAATCAACTATAACTAACGGTAACTAACTAATTGCCGGTACCGTAAATATTATAGAATTAATAAGGAAAGTAAAAACAGAATGAACATTTCATAACGATAATTGCCCATAAAACATAATTAGACCATTCAGTGTAGGCCTAGTTATAAATCACAATTTTTGTTTTTTAAATCAGATTTTACGCTCAACGATTTCGCTAACGCCGAACGGGGACATGAAAGTCGAAAGAAAACATCGCTCAAAATTCACGTTAGAGAGGGTAGAAATATCCTACTGTTCCTACACGTATATTTATTAATTAACTTTTTAGACTAGTAATTAAGCTAACGGTACTATACGCTTAATTATAGGGTTGTAATATTTTGGAAAAAATGTGGAAAAATACGTAAAATATGGAACAAATTGAAAGATCAACCTTTGAATTTAATTGTTACCCCATTTTTCCTGAATATTTCACGACTCTCATCCCTAACTGGTCGTGTAGGCCTACGCATGTCTTAATTTTGCATACCTTGTGAAAAGATTTGCAGAGGTCAGAAACATCTCAAGTAGACGACGACGACGACGTCTCGTGGTTCGACAAGGATTTGGAGGAGTTCGGTGATGTCGACATTCCGCTCGATGACGATCGAAAGCCGGACGTCGATGAAGTCGAGAAGAAAACGGCCAGGATCCGCATTCAACGACGTCCCAAGTCCAGCGCCAGATTAACGTCCGTGTCCTCCGACGTCAGCGATCCGGGTTTCGAGTACCCAGCCCACGTTTGGTTCTTACTATCCGAGTACATTCGTCCACAGGATGTGGTCAGCTTCTCGTGCATATGTCGGAGCGCTTACATGGCCACCTGTTCTGTTAAATTCTGGATTACTCTTTACAGACGGTACACTCCCAGCCTAAAAATCAAACGAGATTGAAATGTAATTACACGCCCGGAAAAATTGGGCAATGATGCATAAATCATCAAACATATTTTACTTAGGCCTGCCTAGGCAGGCTGTTTAATTCTTAATTTAATCATCCAACATTCTTCAGAGATTTTCTATTTTTCCGGAAATATCTCCGAACTTAAATTAGTTACAACTTGGTTCAATATTTTTCCTTGTCTGTGTATCTGAAAGGTATTATAATGATCAAATCAAGGTTCCGGAGCGCCTGACTCCTTTGTGCATGGAGAGACCTCGCGGCCTCAAAGCTTGCGTCGTCCGGACTTTGTTCTTGACGTATCCGCCGTTCGTAGAGCGAACACGAATGCCGGCAGGCGGCTCGTCGTCAGAGACTTTGCGTCGTGAACTGTTGCGCTCCTACTGCGTCCTCGCCTGGCACAGACAAACGGACAAGTCAACTAAAACGCTATGGAATTTCTACTTTAAATTTCAAAAATGCCGACGTCGGATTTATTCAGCGGCACATCACGCGGATGATCATGGAAATCAAGCTTGGAGCGAATCGTCGTCGCATCTACCAGATCTTCTGGACTTTCTGAGCGACATCGACGCCAACGATGAAGAAGATTGTCGTGTCCTCAAGGTATAGTCACCTTAACAATTTTCCCAGTTTAAACGGGGAGTACCGTAGATTAATTCTAACGGGACTCTTCCTTTAAAGCTGAACCCATGTTGTTGGTTTTCTATGGCCGTTAAATTCGCGTATGCGAACTCATCACGCGACTACTTTTCCAGCACATGCTTAGTGGTCACGCTATGATGTTTGCATGCGAATAATTTAACTGACATTGTCGTAGCTAAAAATCGAGAACCTTTTATTTAAAAAAAGGTAACGTGTACCCGATACGTCGCAGTTCCCGCATTGATGGGAATGTTCCTGACGGAGATTAGCGTCGCCAGTCCGACCGGCGACTGGCACAAATCTCTCCGGCTCACTTTCTCCAAGAACGCCTATTGTCAACCGGTACGCCGCCCCAACGAGGACGACATGACGGTAGTCATCGAACCGTCACTCGGCGCCCATGTGCTCGACTGGTGGCATCCACAATATCCCTACTTGTGTTAGAAGAAAAAGGCAATAATTCAATAAAATTCAATTTAGAGATGAAATTTTGAAAATGGATTTTTTTAATTGATCCCGTATAGTGTTCACGTATCAGATGAATCAATGAAAAGAATTTTATTTTACTTTGAAGCAGGGTCAACATCCTGTCATTTCTGTGAATTTGTGTAGATGCATGTTGCGCAGCTCTCGACTCTAGAGAGCTTTCATAGATCCTTAAAAACTCAAGTGCAAATTGACCCAATATTCTAGCTAGTATCAACTCATAAGTCAATTATAGTGGCCAAAAGTAAGCGATTCAAGAATACATTAATGAACGTACTGTACTTTTTTTCACAAAATAAAAAAACAAATTGGACGAACTGACGGAAGCTAGTCTACGAATTAGCGACGAGGGGAAAGGCCCGTTGGCGCGGTTCAAATCGATGAAAAGCCCAAATGGACCAACTAGATTTCAAGTACCGGTACTCACTCGCTCAAACGCACGTTGGAAGTCACATTTGAGTTAAGATTATTATCGCGTGAACTAGGGTGCGTTCAAAAACTTACCTCCGTATCCATCAGACTCGTTGGGTGGCCGCCGGGCGGAGCCTCCTGGCCGAAGCACATTGTGTTGGATTCGTTTTTTTTTTCAAATTTATGGGCAAAAGACAAAAGTTGAGAAACCGATTGGCCATTTCTATGCCAAATTTGTGCAGAGGCCAGCATGGCAAAAAAGCAATACATGCTTATTTGTGACGTTCGAATTTCCCTTGAGTGACCAACATATGGCAGCCTCAAAAAAATAACAAAACTTGTTCCATGATAATGCTGATGAATGTGATGATGATCCACTAAAGTTCGTTTTTTTTGGAGTTGTGACCGTGGTCAGATGGCATCACCGGCCTCCATTTTTTTACACCCAGCGATTTTCATCTGTTTGGTCGCTTGAAGAGGTTCGATCAGTTTTGGTGAACACTTACGATTGAAGTGACGATGACAGCCTAACATGCCAGTGGACGATGATTATGTCGAAAAAGCCATAAAAGGACCGTCTGAAATGTCTTGAGTGCCAAATATTTTCTTTTTTTCAAAACAAAAGGACATCTTGAACACCTCTCTTAACTCAAATGGGACTTTTCAACGTGCGTTTAAGTCAGACTTGAGTAATGATTAGTCTAATGACACCCTAAAAAGGGACATAACTTACTTAAGTTACCTTTACTTACAGTACGGTAGTTAAATCGGGTAGTGCACACGTAATGTCACTAATGCCCTTCGCTCGCCTCTAAAATGCGTCTTTGATCCCTCCCCTTAATCCCCCTCCGTAAGCCGCATCGCGGCCAATTCCTCAATTTCCTGAAATTCCTGAATCAGACTGACGACATCCCGCTCATTGGATTTCCCTCCGCTAGAGTGGACATCAGATACGGTAATTCAAATCATTACCCAGTAGCATGTTTCGACTTGGAAAGTTAACAGCAGTTAAGATATCGTGCACACGTAGGCCTACAATTGAATTTTGTGATTCGCTAAACTAATTAATTTGGATAAATTTGGTAGATTTGCAGACAATTCTTGTACAGTAATGAATGTATTTTATTTATTTATATTATCTTTATTTTAAGATTTCTGGAGCCAACAGGTCAAAGGCCCAATTACAGGCTTTGCGACCCAGGGCCCGGATTGGCGCGCCCAGACTTGGGATTGTGTGGGAAATATCAACCCTGAAGGTTGGTGAAAAAGCGGGTAGAAGATTTGCGGAATGACAAAGAGCCCAATGCGAGTTAATAGAAAGCTTGTAGAATAAAATAGGAGGGCGTTGCATGTGTGGAAAGCTCGAATATGTGGTCTGCCAAATGGCAGAACCGCTTTTGCTTTTTGCACAAAACAAAGAAAAATACTGTGCAAAACACGATGTTTCAAAACAAATTCTTGGATAAAGAATGGTCGCTTGTTGGCTTGAAGGATCTTCTGCGCTCGCTGAAATAAAAAAAAAACCTTGGCGGATTCGTAGTAAACTACAAGAGATGTCTGCAAATGAATCATTAAATTTCATCCAAATTGATTAAAGTTTTAGTGAATTACAATTCCATCTGCTCTACATGTGTACTGCATATTTATAGCGGATGTCTGCGTGTATAAATGTGCCCGTCCATCCATGGACGATGTCCATCTGCCGCATTTCTTTTCTATCCATTGTATCAAGATAATAAGATAGCCTTCTCTCCCCTTTATGGCCTATTTATTCTTTGCTTTTCTAACTCTATTGTACGCCTCAGACAAGGTGACCCGCCTGCTCTGAACATGGTATGAGCATTATTTAAAAAAAAATGAATCTTTGATTATTAATTAATTGCGCTTGTACGTTTTCATGGCCGTGTCGCAAAACAAAGTTTTCTCGTTTTCTATTCATTTCAAACAACACCTCCTCCTCCATCGTTCCCACTAGAAAATGTTAACTGCAGTTTTGTGTCTAGGAAGAGATAATTGAAAAACAAAATATTTTTGAAAAGCAAAACAAATATTTACGGCAAGCTAATCAAAAATATTTTTTTCATTTAAAAACAAAATGTTTTTCAAATTAAAAAACTTTTTTTTTAATTGAAAATTTCAAGTTTACGCCTGGTCCGCTAGTCAGATAACAGCAGTTAATTCTGTTCCATTGGGTAAATAGGGTAGGAGTACGGTGTTGTAAAACAAAATAAAACAAGTGAAACTTAGAAGATGATGCGAGGAAGGAAGGGGAAATTAATTTCTGACATTTGAACCGCGCATACGGGCCTTTTTGTTTTAAATTAAATTGATGAAGAGATGAAACACAAACAAAAATAAGAGGATAAGCTTACGGTTTCAGTAAAACCAGTTACCGCTATTTCCGTAACGGCTTCCTCTTCCTCGTCCTCTGGTTCCATATCCGCGTCCTCTACCACGATTCTGTGCCAGTCCTTGTCCTCCTCCTCCTCCTCCTCCTCCTCCTGCAATTAGAAATCATCATTATTTATGACTAGTCCGAGCGAAGCTTTCAACTAATTGCAAGTCCTTTGTCTGTCGATCTTAGGAGCGTAATTCTAAAATGGGGTGCAAGGGAATCGAATCGACCAGAGCTGCTGCGCTTGTTACAACGCAAGGCTAGTATGTAGTAATAATAATACTTGGCGAAAAGTCCGCGTAAGAGTGGTATAATTAAATGAATTTCATAAGTAAGACTTCTTTATAGTATAATACATTGCTAGTGCTAGCGTAGTTTCATATTTATTTTACAAAAAAATATGGTAATATCTGATATCAAATTTTCCAAAAAAATCTGAGCCTACCGAAATTCTTCACTTTCTGGCTGTATTTTCCACTAGGAGGAGTGTAAATCTCACGAGTAGTGCCTCTGCCAACGCCACCACCACCACCTGGTCCGGAAATCGCCATCCTCTTGGCCGGTTTGGCGACGGCGACTGCACCAGCACCAGCGGCGTCTTCGTCATCGAATGTGATTGGCGTGTGACGCTTGACCCTAAAGATCAATTTTAATTTTTAATTTACAGCGCTTACACGCGATAAATAGAATGAATTACGATTTGTATCTACAAAAAAAATACTGTATAATGTGTATATTATATATATATTATAATATGCAAAACAAACCCTGCTGATCCATTGTTTGCATTGGGTGGAGTGGATGCAACCTGAAATGTGAGGTAAAATGAATAAATAAATAAAACAATAAAAGCGATGTGATATGAATATTTAATACGGTAAGTCTACCGGTTTGTTTTTAGAACCAGCCATCGTTACTGATGTTGGCACTGGAACGGGCGTTGGAAGGGCGACGGGCTTCCAAGAAAGACTGATCGTACTCTTGTACGACGGTGGACTGTGGAAAAGGTCGCGAATCAGCGTGTTGATGTTGGACGTCGTCTTCAGAGCGATCACCTTTAACTTGTTCTTCATTTTTTTTAATAAAACCCAATTAATTTCAAATTAAGACTTAATTAGAGTAAATTAAATAAAATTAGAATCAATTAAATTGATGCCAAATTATAGAAAATACAATTCTCTAAAAATTGTTTAAAATTAGGCCAAATCATTCCAACAATATTCAAAGAAATTAAAATGCGGACTAAATGTACTTATATGAGTAGATAATTATAAATTATTTAAATAATACCTAATTATAGAAAAATAAAATTGAAATTAGGACTAGGCGGAGATAATTTAAGTAAAATTCTGGATTAATTAAATTAGTAATCATAGGCCTAATAAACAACTCATATTAAGCCTAATTATAGAAACCTCTTCGGTTTTGAGTTCTTCTCCTTTCTTTCCTTGAAGCGACTCGCGCAATTTCTTGATATAACCTTGGATGCCACGTGCGAAATACTGCAACCTATTTTCACAATGAGAAAGTGAAGTTCCGGTTCATCATCAGACAAACGAATCTTAAATCTTATAAACGCGATTATTTAAAATGTTACAATAACAAGCCTCAGTTTGAAGTCTTTAAGAAGTTCTGCGTTTTCAGCGCCGGTCAAAAACTCCGGACATTTGCGTCCAAGCTGATGGAAGGCGTACATCAGACACTCCACGTAGGAGAACTCTAGTTTCGGGTCTTCGGCGACGGCGACATGAGCTATCGCATTCTCCCCGTTGTTCTCGCTGTCAGCCTCGGTCGTTGTTGTTGCGGCCAATGCTGCTGCTGCTGCCGTCGTAGGAGGCAGCGGCATGAACTCGAGGAGTTTCTTGTAGACGACGAGAACGAGGTTGGTCAGACCTTCGACGGACGCCTGGCAATGAGGTGACAATTCGGCGAAAAGCTTTAGCAGTTCCAGCTGAACGTCCACTGCGTCGTCAGTTAACGGACTCTTGACCTCAGACAGAATCGGAAGAACTTGTTGACTCATGTAGACGACGAAGCGAGTCGATGGCACGTACGTCTAAACAAAAACAACTAGGCTATTTATACCTAATATATTAAATATCCTACGCACGAATGTGACATTTGAGTCTTCCAGTAGTCCGAAAAATAACAAAAATAATTGTACAACGTTATCTTGCCGAAGTGCCATTCGTTAAAACCAGAGCGTACTCACCGACAAGAAGGGCAAGACTTGTTTGCCGCATTGCATCAGTCGATCGACAATGTCCGAATCGGTGAACTCGAAGTCCTTGTCGAGTTCGGCTTGTTCGACGAGAATCTCGGCCAATTGCTGTTGGCCAGACAAGGTCTTGGATATTTTCAGATTCGATAAAATCTGCATGAGAGACGTGAATTCGGCGGCCGTCACGTCCAGCAGGACTTTCTTGCTTTCCTCGAGGAAGCATTCTTCCGTCTCCTTCGTGAGCAGAACTTCGCTCAGCGTTTGCAGTTTGGAGCCGAGAAATTTGAGAGATCGTTCGCGAACGATGTCGTCGCCGTTCACGATCTGAGCAAACAAACCACGTAGAGTACCTATATTGGAAATCGAAATGGAAAACTGCACTGTTAGACTGCCAAATAATGGTCGTTACGCATAGCAAAATTAAAAATTCATAATTTCGTAAATTCATACACCTTTAGCGTCAATCTTGAAAAGTGTGATGAGTGAGTTGTGAACCGTCGACAATTCGGTTGCGTCTTCGACCTGCAAAAGCTGAGCCAAAACGTCCGCAATTTTTGGCACGTGTTCGGGGTTGTCTCGACACACGCTCGGCAGATCCTTGATTGCCTGTTTGCGTATCTGCGCGCGCACAAAGAATTACCATGACATATTGAAGCTTCTCTATTCCGCACGCTTATTGGCGTCAAATACCATGCGTCTTAATCATAAACTAACCTAGGCCTAACCATTTTATGATATGGTACGCGGTGATACAAATGATATGTGAACTTACAGCGACGTCGTTGTCCTCGCATAGATCGAGTAGAGCGTCAATAGCCTGGTCAATTAGATTCGGAAAATGCTTGTAGAATCTTGTGATGAACTGCGAGGCGAGTTTTTTCTCGTTGTTGCTTCCCTTCACGGCCGCCACGATCTCCAGAAATTCAGCCTCATGCTGATAGAAAAAATGAACGCAAACAAATTAACATTTAGGCCCATTTATTTATTAAACAATGTTTAGTTTCTTTTATTATTATTCTGACATGCCAGCCGACTGACAATTCAGAATTTAAGCACATTATACAAGAAACTATACATTCATTGATATAGGCATACCGGGTATTTACATATTTTGTCAATAACGATGGTGCGAAGGCCTAGGCACTAGCGGGTATAAGGCGATTCTCCAGAGTGACTCGAGCGGCGCTCACCCATAGGTTAACACGAATGAGCAAGGCTCGAGTCACTCTGGAGAATCGCCTTATACCCGCTAGTGATACCAGCCCTAGTCTATATAGGTGCCACACATTTTTAATTGAACAAATCAAACTTTAGATGCAGTGGTAAATTCAATAGATATAATGGGCCCCAACCCTAACCACCCCAAAAATATGCTCAAATTGTTGCAAAAATCGTGGGAAATAGGCCTATCCAAATTTACACGGTAGGCCTAATGGAAATTTCGGAATGAGGCAAAATGACTTAAAAGTTGAAACATTTTTCCTGGCTTTCTTAAGAGGCCGGCAATATTAGGCCTACCGTGTGGCCCCTTATTAGGCCTAAAAACTGGTTTCACACGACCGAACTTTGCGGCAGAACTTCGTCCACGTGAGTCAGCTTAATCAGATTCACATGTAAAAGGGATTGCTCATATAGTTAGACCAGTGGTGGGTCTAATTAATGGCAATTTGCACTGCGAGCAATCATAATAAATTCGGAGCGTTTGGAGCGCTCGCAAAACCCATAGACTTCCATTGTTTAAAATTGGCCGCGGAAAGCTCCGAGTGATCCGTATGGAGATTTGGAAACGCATTTTCCAAAATAAAATATGCGCCGTCCTTCGCTCCAGAAATCTAAGAACATAAAATTCTCTGGAAAATAACGCATTTACCTCTCCGATTTGGCCCTTGGCATCAGCGAGGATTCCAAAATTCTTGTACAATTGTGAAACTTTGTCCATTTTTGACCAGAAAACATCAATTTCGAGCGGTTTTTAAACAAGAATTCGACTCTGCAACGAGAACGCGCGTTTTTTCACTCCACGAAAATGCCATCGATGTGCGTCACGTTTATCGATGCAAATATCGATATAAGCATACTTTTTTATTGAAATAATTAAGAATTTCAAATAAAACTGCTTTTAGATTTTTCATGAAATGATCGCAGTAAAAATAAAGAAAAAAATAATAAAATGAAATCTAAAGTAGGCTTAACTAATTTTAATTAACAAATAATGTTCTTTTCAATTGGCATGTTGCCAAATTTGGCAAATATTGCCTGGAACTCGATCTTGAATCAATTAATTAAATTAAAGCAACATTTTAGGACATGTACAAAAAGAAGCTCTTTGAATTGACAAAGCCTTGCTGGCTAATCCTATCTTGTCCTTTGTAATTCCCAGGCCTATACTTTTGTCAATTGGCTTGTTGCGAAGAAAATGCTTAGAATTAATCTAGGCGATCAGTTTCTCAGTTTCCCCTTCAATAAAATTGCCATGGGAACAACAAATACAGACGCTATAATTTTGTAATACAATTTACTTAGGCCTACAAGTAACAGAATGCAAAATTAATAGGAACCAGAAGCGCGTTTCTGGACATGAAAGTCATGGAGAAAAGTCGATCCTCGCTGACGAAGTAGCTTAGTCACATCGTTGACTTTTCCCGTCGACTTTCATGTCCAGAAACGCGCACCAGGAGCGCTTTTCTGGACACGGAAGTGGTCGAGAAAAGTCGACGATGTGACGACACATATTTCCTCACCGACACCTTCCATTGTGGATCCTGAATGGTCAGTGAAACGCCACTGTGGAAACGCGATGACAAAACATTGAATTCACATCGTCGATTTTTTATCGACGACATCCATATGTCCAGAAAAAAAAACCTAAAGTATGTGAAATCATGTGATTGGCCCCATCTTAATTAGTCACGTGCACAGATAACTTAAACTGTTGTCTTAAAAGAAAATAAACAAATAAAAACAGGCAAACCCACAAAGATGAAAGAAAATTTCTTATTTGGCCAATTTCTCCCCCGTCCTCTTCTTATTTTTCGGTTTCTCGGCTGATTTCTTCAACTTTTCCTTCTTCTTCTTCTTGGCGGATTTGTGCGGATGAACGGCGAACTCGTTCAACGATTTCTGGGCGGTTTTGCTTTTGACAGTGGACGATTTCTTGGCGGTCGATGACGCCGTAGTTTGAACATTTCGTCCCTGAAATTGAGACACAAAATAGTTGCAAAACGTTATTAAAAGACCATGAAATATATATTTGAGATTTTATTTCCAAGCTCACTTTGTCTTTCTGAATTTTTTTAATCTTCTTCTTGAGAGCGACAACGTCAACGTCAGTGTCTGCAAATCAATCAAAATTTAAAATCAATTAAGATGTAATATTGTAATGTAACGATTGATGCAAAGGCTATCTAAATGGCACTTGTTTCAGATTTCTTTGCTTTTTTCGCCCTCAGATCAGGTTCGTCGGGCGGGACGAACGGCTGCTGACGTTTGGCTTGTCGCCGTTCGTCAGCAGCTGAAGACTTATTCTTGCGTTCTTCCAACTCTCTCGCCACCTTCTCGTTGTCCTTCATGAAGTATTCGCCGCTCGCCAGCTCCTTGTCGATCTAGATGTAGATGCGTTAGCAAAATAAATAGGAATCAAATTTTTATTTAAATCTGGGCTTGAATGCTATAGAATAAAAAAAATTGTTTTAAAATTGTAAATTAAAAAGCAGAACTTAACCAATAGAGTAATTTAATGATTATTTATTTTGTTAAGGTCTTTACTTCCAAAATGAACGTAAAGAACATAATGAAATTAATTGATTATTAAAATTTAAATGATAATGATAGGATTTCGGGGTCAACTGGTTACGTTACAAGGATCCAAATACAGAGAATATAAACACCCAAGGAATACAAGGAGGGAATCTAACCCATAACTCCCAGTGGTCAGGAGTACAGAGAGCGATGAAAACGAACCTTGCTTTCCGGCTGCGGAGGAGGGAATGGAGTGTATTCTTTTTTGACGTTCTTGTATTTGGACTTTTTCCTCTTCACGCTCTTGGAAGCGAATTTTGGTAAAAATCGATTCCAGTCTTCGTGTTTCAAATTCGGATCTTGTTCCAGCTCTCTCATTATCATCAGCGTCTTTTTTAAAATTAAAATGAAATTAATTAAACAAAAAAACTAACTATTGTGCAATATCTAGACAGCAGTAATTTACACAGACAAAAAATAACCAGCAACCTTGATCGTGTAAATCGGATGGATGTTTCGCATTGCTTCCTGCACGATGTTTCTAACCTGAAATTGAGAGAAAAGATTTTTTAAATGAAAACTAAAAGAATTCAATAGCCAAACATTATTTTATATTTGACCAAAACACACCTTCACTAAGCCTCTGTAGTCGCCCAGTACAGTGCAAGTGTTACCCTGTATTTGGACGTAGCAGTTCGTCAGCAACTCAATCGCCTGTTGGAACAAACAAGGAATTCAAAAGATGGCTTCTAGAAACTATGAAAGAAAATCGAATTCAAAAACCTTCAAGGTGGAACCATTCGGACCGATCAACCGTTCTCTGCGTTTTATAAATCTTTCTTTACTTGAAACCAGGCCTCCCATTTTGATGATGTCCATGTTGACGCCATCCTGCAACACTTTGACCGCCTAACAAATTATAAGACATATAAGACTATAAGACTTATAATTCAGAATTATAAGATTCCATTACTTGTGTAGTTATTTTGTACAAGTTAAAACAGACGCATCCGTTGAACAAATGAAAATAATGAAAATATCACGGACAATTTACCTGTTCGTAGGGCACACTTCTGGAGAGAAGCTTGATTAGATCACGAGCTTTTAGAATGATATACGGGTCCCACGTATCTTTCGTGGTGGACACTTTCAGAAAGCCAGTTATCAGATCTAATTCTGCCACAACACCCTGCAATAACAGATTAACGGCATATTTTAAATCGCCTCAAACTGAAAGATTCGTTTCCTTTCTTTGCCAGAAGGTAGGCCTACGACGCAGACTCGGAATAAAAAATCATACAGAATGCGCAACCACAAGCAAGTTAGCTTGTGCCACTGTGTGTACCAGTGAACTGCGAGGCTATCTGCATTGGTGCAGGTCAAGGGTAGGCATATTTTTGGCAATTGTTTAGACTAGTGCCCTTTGAATATCCGCATGGGAATTATTTATTCCTTCAGATTGTTATCCAGAAGAAAACTGTGAAAGGCTACCATTTTCTCGCAGAAACCCTACACAGATTTACGACTAGCTTAGAATTATGCCAACGACAGAATGACTTATGCTGGATGCACACTAGTTTTTTGACCATGACGGTGTCCATGGTTATTCAAGTCGACAACGCCGCACGTGTCGTTGAACAACACTAGCAAGGCTCGTGACCCTTGACGGCGACGCAAGAAAAGTTGTAGTGCGCATCTAGCCATACACTTATAAACGGGTAATTTCCCCATAACATTCAATAATGAGTGAAATTGAATTGTTCTTCTCACGTGTTCTGCCAACGCTTTCTTGACGAGCGGAAAGCATTCTTTGATGTAAGCCTCTCTGTACTCTGGAAACAGAGTGGCGAACGAGCTCTCGGCGACCACGCAGCCGGACATCGCCTCCTTGGTAAACGGCGGCAGCTTCTTGTCCCACGCGTTCGTAACCACCGGCTCGTCATCTACTAGCAAATAATAGATAACAAAACAATAAAATTAAAGTTATAAAAGATTTTTGAGGATAAGAGAGACTTGCCTTCGTCGGACGCCATCTTGAATAGATCGATATGGAAATACATAACAAATCATCGATGCGCGAGTGGAAGATACTTTTCCATAGCATCACGTGACCGCAGGGGAGCTCCGGTAGCTCAGGGCTTTCTGCTTTGCTCTGCTCGCTCACGGCTCCTCGGAGTCATGGGTTCGATCCCATTGCACCATCCCCTGGGTGTTGCGTAGTTCCGGTTCTCCGGATTGATTCTCTGGTCGGCTTTCATAGCCATTTGAACTGCGATGTGGCTTATATGCATCCGTATGGATGGGAAAAGCCATTAGTGTTAAGAAAAGAAGAAGAAGATCACGTGACCGCCCCACGCCCTCTAGCGACAAAAGACGCAACTTGAGCTAAGCGCGCCAAATTTAAACTTTAAATCAAAATGGCATGTCCTGTATATTTACTAATTTTGTTTATTTTGTTTCCACAATTTCTGCCTAGTTAATATAGTCCGTCATACAATTTCAAACTGGATCGGACCAACGCTGCTATTAACAACTTGCGGTTATTAAGAGAAATTAGTTAGTATGTGCGGTTCTGCAGTGCACCTCTCGATAGTATTACGAACTCAACGATATTCGACTATTCTCCCTTCATAACCGGAAGTTTCTAAATTAGCTGTCTTGACTCGAGACACGCACATGCGAGATTTGCATTAGTGAATTCGCCCTATTATAATTAGTGCGCGAGTGCCATTCGCGCCTGCTGGAAGTCCTTGGTTCGCCGATAAGATTAACAGAACTTTACTTAAATTTTTGAAATCCTTTCATTGTTGATAATGATAGGATTTCGGGGTCAACAGGTCCTGTGGACCCAATTACAGACCCCTAGGCCCTAGCAGAACCAAGG